>PVIY010010771.1:0-67574 GCA_004026745.1 Myrmecophaga tridactyla | reverse complement strand
TGTTGAACCATCCTTGTATTCCTGGTATAAACCCCGCTTGGTTATGGTGTATAATTCTTTTAATGTGCTGTTGGATTAGATTTCTTAATATTTTATTGAGAATTTTTGCATCTATGTTCATTAGGGAGATTGGCCTGTAGTTTTCCTTTCTTTTAGCATCTTTACCTGGTTTTGGTATTAAAATGATATGAGCTTCATAAATGAGTAAGGTAGAGTTCCTTTTTCCTCAATTTTTTGGAAAAGTTTGAGCAGGGTTGGTGTTATTCTTCCTGGAATGTTTAATAAAATTCCCCTGTGAGGCAATCTGGCCCTGGGCTTTTCTTTGTGGGAAGATTTTTGGTGACTGATTGATTCTCTTTACTTCTGATTGGTTTGTTGGGATCTTCTATTCTTTCTGAGTCAGTGTAGCTTGTTTGTGTGTCTCCAGGAATTTGTCCATTTCATCTAAGTTGTCTAGTTTGTTGGTGCATAGTGTTCATAGTATCCTTTTATGATTTCTTTTATTTCTTCAGGGTCTGTGGTTACACACCCCTTCTCATTTCTGCTTTTGTTTATTTGCATCCTCTCTCTTGTTATCTTTGTCACTCTTGCTAGTGGCCCATCAATTTTATTGATTTTCTCAAAGAACAAACTTTTGGTTTTATTGATTCTTTCTATTGTTCTTATCTTCTCCAATTCATATCTCTGCTTTAATCTTTGTTATTTCTCTTCTCCTATTTGCTTTGGGGCTAGTTTGCTGTTTTTTTCTCAAATTCCTGCAGGTATGCTGTTAAGTCCTTGATTTTTGCTCCTTCTTGTTTTTTAATACAGGCATTTAGGGCAATAAATTTCCCTCTCAACACAGCCTTTGCCACATCTCATAAGTTCTGATAAGTTGTATTCTCATTGTCATTCATCTCCAGATAGCTACTGATTTCTCTAGCAATTTCTTCTTTGACCCACTGGTTGTTTAATGATGTGCTATTTAATCTCATGTATTTGGGAAAGTTCTCATTCTTTGGTGGTTATTGAGATCCAGCTTCATCCCATTGCAATCAGAAAAGTACTTTGAATAATTTCAGTGTTTTTAAATTTATAAAGACTTGTTTTGTGCCCCAGCATATGATCTATTCTGGAGAATGTTCCATGAGCACTAGAGAAGAATATATATCCTTGTGCTTTGGGGTGCAATGACCTATATATGTCTGTTAAGTCTAATTAATTCATCAAGTTATTTAACCTCTCTATTTCCTTGTTGATCTTCTGTCTGGTGGTTCTATCTATAGAGGAGAGTGATATATTAAACTCTTTTACTATTATTGTTGAAACATCTATTGCTCCCTTCATTTTTGCCAATGTCTGTTTAATGTATTTTGGAGCTTTTTGATTGGGATCATAAGCATTTATGATTGTGTATTGACCCTTTAATTAGTATATTGTGTCCTTCTTTGTCTCTTATGATGTCTTTACATCTAAAGTCTATTTTGTCTGATATTAGTATAGCTACTCCTGCTTTTTTTTGTTTAGAACCAGCACGGAAAAACATTTTCCATCCTTTCGCTTTCAATCTATTTGTATCCTTGCATCTAAGATGAGTCTCTTGTACACAGCATATAGCTGGATTATGTTTCTTAATCCATTCTGCCAATCTGTATCTTTTAATTGGTAAATTTAGGCTGTTAACATTAAAATTTAATACTGAAAAGGCATTTCTTGATTCTGCCATCTTATCTTTTTATGTTATTTGTCAGATCTATATATTCTTTTCCCTCTTTGTCCTTGTATTCTTTAAATTACCCTTAGTGGTGTTCTTCAATTCTGTGCCCTCCTCCAGACCTCCCTCTCCTGCCTTTTTTTTCAGCTGTCAGAACTCCTTTTAGTATTTCTCATAGGGCTGATCTCTTGTTGACAAATTCTTTCAGGACTTCTTTGTGAAAACTTTAATCTCCCCTTCAATTTTGAAGGACAGTTTGACTGGGTACAGAATTCTTGGCTGGAAGTCTTTCTCTTTCAGGATCTTGAATATATCATCCCACTGCCTTCTCGCCTCCAAGGTGCTAGTTGAGTAGTGTGAACTCAGTCTTATTTGGTTTCCCTTGTGTGTAGTAGATTGTTTTTCTCTTGCTGCTTTCAGGATTTTCTGCTTCTTTTCAACATTTGACAGATTGATCAGTATGTGCCTTGGGGAAGGCCTATTTGGATTTATTCTCTTTGGAGTTCATTGGGCTTCTTTGACTTATATATTTATGTTCTTTTTGAGGGTTGGGAAGTTTTCCCCTATTATATCTTCAACTAGTCTTCCTAGCCCTTTACTCCTCTCTTCTCCTTCTAGGAAACCAATGATTCTTATATTCTTATATTTACATGCTTTGCTTTGCCTATCATTTCCCTGAGATCCAATTCAATTTTTTCCATCATTTTTGCCATAGCTGTTTTGAGTCATCAAAGTCAGTAATCCTGTCCTCTATATCACTTATTCATTCTGCTGTCTCTTTAATCTGGTGTTGTGTGCCTGGTATGTTTTTCATTTGGTCAACAGAGTCTTTAATCTCTGTGATTTCTGCTATTTTTCTATTTATTCCTTCAAATTCCTCTTGATGCTCTTCTACTGTCTTCTTGATCTCCTTTATGTCATTTGCTATACCACTTATTAAGTAGAGTTGTATAAACATCTTTGATCAGTTGTTCCAATGTTTGTGTCTCCTCTGGTGTCATAATTTGGTCAATTGGCAGGGCTATATGTGTCTGCATTGTGATATGCTTAGTGATCTTCTGCAGTCTTCATGACATGTAAATATCTTGATTGACTTACTTTGGGAATTGATTTCTTTCAGTAGTCTAAGGCCTTGTGTTTGTGGTATGGTTGTACAGCAGGGAGCAGGGCATGGGGAGGGCACTCAGTGCAGTGATTTGTTTCAGGGCAGGTATAGGCGCAGGTTGGGGATATTACACTGATGCTTGTGAATGTGGGTGCCCAGTGACCAGGTAGGACGTAGCTGTGCAGGTGTACCGGTCTGGGGGACATAACCTTGGTGTGTGGTGGCCTAACACATGAGGCCCTTTGTGTGCATGCATAGAACTGTGGCACCAGGTCAGCATTGTGCCTTTGTGGATTGGGGGCAGATGTGACCCGGCTGCTCAGGTCAGCACTTTCTCAGAGCCCGGTTGTGTGGCTGAGGGCTGTGCACATGCGCTGTCCTAAGACTGCTGTAAAGTGCAGTTCCCAGAACTGAATGATGTAACTGGGGGCCTATGCGCATGTGTGGGCCTAGGAGTGTGATAAATTAATGCACACAGCTCAGGGAAGGTGGGGTGAGGCTGTGCAACACTATGGGAAGGGGGGCAGGGTTAGCCTGGGTATGGAGGTTAGTGCCCGCAGCCTTTATGCACTGGCAACAGCCTGCAGGGAACAGGGAAGTGGAGGTAGTGCTTGGGAGGGGTGCAGGAGAGGTGGGTTGGGCTGCACTTGGGGTGGAAGTGGGGGGTAGGTACATGCACTGGGCACTGGTAGGATGGGGGTGTATGGAGCATGGGGAATGGGAGCAAATGGCAGGGTTCAGGTGCGTGGGGTGGGATGAGTCACTGGTCACAGGGCTGCGCTGGTGAGGGTAGTGCGCCGAAGGAACGTGGCTTGGCTCACTTCCTAGTCCCCGGCTTCCGTCCATGCACTCCTGTGGTCTCTGCACCTCCACGCCAGGCTCCAGCTTTCTGCCTCTCAGTTCCTCAGCCTCCACAACCAGGGCTCCTGCATGTGGTGCAGAAGGCTCTCCCAGGTCAGCTGCAGTCCCGAATCGCTGCCTCAGTCATCCTCCTCTCCCTTCTCTAACTTTTCCATGGAGCATGGCTAATCTCAAGCTACTCTATTTAGCCATCTTTTCAGAAGTCCCTTATTTTAATTCATTTTAAACATTAAATATATTTTGCAAATCTGTTCTTTTATATTCTTTGCCACTGTGGCTTCTGGGTTGCATATACAAAGCCCAAAAGGCCCTGGCAAGATCCTTTTACTCTATTCTCCTTCCTGTAGCCAATAACAACAGAGGCAAAAATGAAAGAAAGAAACTAACAGGGAGGACTCTGTCCTTTTGTATACTCAACATGATTTGTTTTCAGAGCAGTTTTTCAAACCCTTTCTCAATCAATTCCTTCACAAACCCGTTGCCAGAAGACATTGTAGCCCCAAGCCACTTCCCCATCTCCTGTCCAAGCTGAGTCCCAAGCACCCTTAGCCATGAACTGCAGGGCTTTGAGTTGGACTAACAGAAAGATATGTAAACACATATATGTGACTTCTGATTAGCCTGATCACTGATGCTGAATGCTGATCATATAGCATACTGAAAACGATACAGCTTCAGCTAAAGCTCAAAATAAATGCTTAAATTTGAAATTAAAGAAGAGAGACAAAATGCAGCAGGTGAAAATAAGCAGACCTGTGTTCTGCTCCTCCTCTGTTGCTAAATGGTTGGGGATCCCAAGATGATATTTTCTCTTCTCTGCACCTCAGGGCACACCCCGCCCCCTGGAAGACAAGGACAAAATCTTGCCCTGTCAACCTCCTAGGATTGCTCTGAACATCCTAGGAGACCCTGGATATGGAGATCCTGAATATGAATATGTTTTGGATACATTTTTAAAGACTTTTGTTATCACACTTTGGGGTGGGTAAAAGAAGAAATCACTCTCCTCTGTGGTCTGCAACTTTGAGTCACAAAGCAGCTAACTCTGCAGCTTTAAGGCATACCTAGGGGAAAATTTCTGGCCTTCTGCCCCTGCTCCCAGTTTTTAAAATCTAGCATATTGCTCTTGAATAAAGCACGTCACATAGATTGAATCTTTAAAAACAAACTCAAAGGGGCCCATGTGCTGGTGTCCCCCCAGAACCTCTGGAAATGACAACTCTGCTGATTCTATGAAAGCTATGCTTTCTTCCAGTCTTAACCTTTTAGGGACAGCAAGCCAGCATAGAAAATAAGCATTGAGGGCCTACTCTTTCTCGGGGAGGGGGGGCGGGGATTTCACAGCATTTAATTGAATCCCACAACCCCATGAGGCAGATGCTGTTATTGACCCCATTTTCAAGATGAGGCCCGAAGTGAGAGCGATGAAGTGAATTGCTCAGACCTACATGGTTTTTAAGGCCTAGGTTTCCTCTGTTCAATCCCCAGGCCCTACAGTCACTGGATGAGGGATCAGAAAAACAGCCTGTGGAAAGTCAGAGCCAGAGCTCCAGGCTGAGCTGGGCCAGGGATGAGGTGAACAGTCCACCATCCCTCCTCCCTGTAGGGCACTTCCTCACTACAGCGGTTCTAGACCCTTTCAGGAAGGGCTTCATTAATCCAGTCATGAAAGTGCCTCTAGCCTGGAAGGTGACGTTGGCAGTCTTTACCTTTTCAGGCCTGTTCCTGGTTTCTGTACCTCAGGGGACCCTGGCAGGGAACTTTCTAACTAGGACACATTTCCAGGAGTCTCCTCATGGTGAAGGACCCTCTCCTGGTGACATACCTACCTCAGTCTCAGTGGACATGGACTAAGCAGGTTCCTTGCCTGTCATTCCCTTATCCATGGGCATCTGAGGCACATACAACAGGTTCCAAAAGATGTTGCCTTCTGGTTTGTGGTCAGGGCAGGACTCAGGAGGGAGGGCTGTCATCCTTGAGATGAGCAGCCATTACATTCTCTAAGTCTTGCAGGAGACCCTGGCATTTTTGTCTCAGTTAATTTCATCTGCTTCTCCGCTAGATGATAGAGGTTCCAGTTTAAGATTAAGGGGACACTTGCTCTAGGGTACCCATAATCCAGGAATTTCATTGAGTCTTTAGATGTGGAGGAAGCGCTGGCGGTGTTGGTGAGTGCTCTCATAGGTCTAACATGTAACTCTGCCCTCACTGCCCCCAGGCTAACTGCACCTCTCCCAGCTATACTTCAGGGTGGCTCCGGGGCCCTCCAAATCACATTCTGGGCCATGGGGCAGAGTCTGAGCCTCAGTGTCCCTCACAGCTCACATCCCACCTGGAGTATCTAGACACAGCCTTGGAGTTTCCTGGTCTGGGCTCCTGGAAGTCAGACTCTAGAAGCCTCAGGGTCTATAGGCCAAGCTGATTCTGGTCTAGGGTGACAGAGAAGCACCAAGTTTGAGGCCCAAAACCTGCAGCCAGGAACTATTAGGGCAGGGTTGCAGGATAATTGGGAATGAGGGTTACCCGCTCAGGGCTGCTAGGGAGGAGGACAGGCAGAAGCTTCTATTTAGAACCCCTTTATTCTCAGCTTCTAGGGCTCCATAGAGGAAACAAGTTGGCTTTCCTTGGCCCTTGGCAACAGGCCTGGGTTGGGGGGAATCTATCTGGTACCTGCATTCTGAAGGGGCCTCTAGACCTAGCCTGGGAAAACAGGGATTCTGACATGGGCCTATATGTGCAAACACTCTTTGGGGCTTGAACGGGGCAAGGTCTGCCCTTATGCAGGGTGAAAGCCCCAGTTTTGAGACAGAAAAACAGTCATAACTTAGAATTTTGGGTCTCAGAACCCGAGCTGCCTTGGAGGGTTCTGGGCACAAACTTGATCTTGAAGTGGTTCAGAGAGAATTTGTGAACCTTTTAATGCCCAGTGAGAGGGGAAGAATTTGGTAATCTCTGGAACATGATTGGATTTGGTCTGATGCTTTCAGAAGCCACATCCTTCCCTTGCCATCTTTGGAAGTAACCCTAGGGGTCTCTGGATCTTGGCTGTGCTGAGTCAAGCAGGTGAGGTCATTGCTAAGCAGGGCTCTGAATTCCTCTGATGTGAATTTCAGGAGCTGACACATGCAGAGTCTTGGCTATTGGAGGGTGGTTTACAGCAACTGCAGTGAACTGACTGGGAGGTCATGGAATTTTCAAGTTCAGCCAATCCCTCCCACCTTGACCACCATACTCCCCACCCCACCCCCACTCGCAGAAGCTGCAGGATGCCCAGGCATGTGGACCCAAGCAAATATGTCAGGAGAATAGGTCTAGGCAAAGGCAATAGATCACCACACTAAGGGCACAGAAGCAGAAAGGTCTGGAGGAGGGTCCAGGCCATGTGGTAGGAGACAAGCAATAAACAGCAATTCAGACCTTGGCTGGGGTTAGGGGGCCTAGAAAGAAGCACATACTCCCACAGCTGGGCCAGGCTTTGGCTTTGAGTCAGGTTGGGCCCTAAAGTATTGGGGAACAGGAGAGAAGAGCCAAGGATATTAGCAAGAAGAAGACAGGACCTCATTCCAAGAAGGCTTAGAAAGGTAGGCCTCGTGCAATAGCAGCAATTGGATCGGACCTCACTTCTAAGAACAGGAAGAAAAATTGCAGCATGAGCCCAGTGAGCAGCAGGGGATGAGCAGCCAGGCTGACCTGGTGTTGATTTCCCTGAGCTACTGATCCAGGGCTTCTTAAATTCTAACACTCTCCTTAATGAAAACAAGACTTACCCAGTGTAGAAACTAGAGCAAGGCTGAGTCTTCAGAGGACTCACCTGGAATCTAGTACAGCTTACTGGTGGGAGGTATTGAGAGCCAGACAGGTCCCCATGGAGCCCTTCCATCTCCAATTCCCTGTTTGATACTGAATGAATCCCTGGGCCTTGCTTACCCCAACCGCGAAATGAAGGTCTTGAATCATAGCAGAGATTTCCCAACTGCTGTCCAGGGATATAAGGAGGGGCCTCTGAGGCCTGTATGGGCATCCAGTAAGAGGGAATCTCAGAAAAGGAGGGCCACAAGCTCCCTACCCACAATCACCTACACAGGTTCCATCTTTAAGTGCAATAGGTTGGGTTTCCACATGAGATTTTATTTGGACACCACAAGAACAAGAATGAAAGGGGAAAGGGAGAAAAATAATAGAAGAGCAAAGAAAGAAGAAGGAAAAAAAAGAGAGTCCTGCACTAGAGTATCTCTAAGCTCTATTTCTGTCCTGTTGTTTTCTGACTCACTGTTTTCCTACCTGCATTTTTTTTTTTTTTTTTTTTGGCATGGGTAGGCTCTGGGAATCCAACCCAGGTCTCTGGCATGGCAGGTGAATTCTGCCACTGAGCCACCGTTGCACCACCCCTCCTACCTGCATTTTGAAGAGCTACTCTGTTCCTTTTTGCTATCCTCTTAGAGAAAAATAGATACATAAGCCTAGAAAAAGCCACCGGTTAGATCTCATTTCCCAGCTCCGAGGAGTGCTGGCTTGCAGAGGAGGAAACTGGGGGGTTTTGTGGGCTGAGAGGGAGGAGACCTGAGGCAAAGAGCTATAAATCAGGCTCAGAGGTTTGGAATCCCTGCTGCTTGACCTTCAGACGCCCTTCTCCACTCCAGAAACCTTCCTACTTAGCATCCAGGCTTCGGGAAGCATGCCCGGCACCCAGGCTGCCCCTGGAAGCTGGGCCCCACTCCGAGGAAGAGTTGTTTTGATTTTTCAGGACAAATTGCTAAGGCCAAATCTTCCCTCCCAAGAACAACACAGGCAAAGGATTTCGACATGATTGGGAGAAGAAGGCTTTTTGCCATCGCCTAGCAGTGAAACCCACAGTTAACATCCACACATGAAACAGAACGTATGGCTCGTAATTGCTATTTATTTATACTCTATACACTTCCCACCCTTGCCAAGCCTCTGGGTTTACTGACATACTTTAAAAGGTTTTGCTTTACCACTTCCCGACTGGAATGTGCCGCATGCCTCTCAGTGCTCAGCCCACAAGTCCAGGAGTTCCACAAGAGTTTGGAGATGTGGCAAATTCAGGTTGAACTGAGAAATTCCTTTATCAACAGTCACATCATCCAGCAAGACCCCTCTATTACCCTCTTGCACAAGTGGAGAATTAGCTGAGACCATCTGAGAGTGTACGGGAGTAGAATGAGCACTGAACTAGGGAGTTAGACTCATTCTCTACAGATAGGAACCACCCTCCCTCCGGGTGAGCTTTCTCTTTCCATGCCTGTTTCCTCATCTGTAAAATGAAGGGATTCCTTTAGTCAGTCAATCACATTTACTGCATGCCTGCCACCTGGTGAAATGGCTCTCCTTCACCATGGGCACAGCTTAGAGGAACAGCACAAAAGCCACACTGGGCATATTAACTGGAGATCAGTAGGGTAACACGTGTCAAAGTGAGCTTTGCTTTAGTGCAAGACCCTACAAAAAGAAATCTGACTTGTAAAAGCTCACAGTCTGGCAAAGGAGAATGACACATGGAAGGGCAATTACTTAGCAGAGTTGTAAATGCTTTGGTAGCAGCTATCCAGGTATCATGGAGACACAGAGAAGGGAGGTCTAGGAGTGTGTTCCAGAAGGTGTAGCACCAAAGTTGAATTTTAAAGGCTGAGCCCTCTTAGACAAGAGGTCAAGGAAAGCTGAGGGAAGCATATGAAAAGGAGAGTTTGATGGGTTGGAAAATTTTCAAATCATTCCCCAATGGCTAGATACTGTGGAGTAGGAGGGTTAAGAGTTATCAAGTGATTAGGTAAATCAGATCTCCAAGGGTCTTGTGTATGCCAGGTTTTGGGTTCACATTTTTTCTCTTGAATGCAATGGGAAAACACTGAATTGTCTTAAGCAGCAGAATGCCATAGTCACATTTGTATTTTAGAAAGCTCATTCTGTCTTGCAGGGGACGGTTTGTAGAGAAAAACTAAACGTGGAAGGCAAAGTCACTCAGGAAGTAAGAGGCAAGAGGTGACAAGTGTCCTAAACTAGATCAGGCACAGTGGGAATGAAGAAGAGAGAAGTGAAATCAAAATATATAGTACGGGCCTTTACTAGATGAGCATTTTCCATTTCTAACTTTCTAGGACTCTACAGCTGAAGAAATCTCACTGCTACACACACATTTCACCTCCCATTTCACCCACCCCTCCTCCCACCTCCCACACAAGCTGCAGTCTGGCTGGCCCCTCCCACTCCTCGCAGGGTAAGGCTCAGATGATAGGTGTGGCAGCGGGCCCAGGCATTCCTGCCATCGTCTCCACCAGCACGTTCTGCTGCCTGAGCATTTGGCCGCCGCCATGAGTGTTAATTGGAGAGACATCTGAAGTGACCAGACTGGTTACGCCGCCGCCATGACAGACACACTCCATCTGCTCTAACAAGGCAAGTTTCAGTGCGCACATGAGGCCAGCCGGATTCCCTGTGCTCAGGACTGGTTAGAAGTAAGACTCAAAGAAATTAGATTCACAGGCTTTTAAAACTGAAAACTGCCTCAGAGAGCACCAAATCCACATCCTTTGATTTGATGTGGAGGAAAGCAAGACCCCGACTTGTCCAGGGTTCCTGACCCAGTCCTCTGGCCTTCCTAGGAAGATAAGATGGGAAGCTGGGGAAACCAATGCAGGCTTGAGTTTCTAGTATCACGTGCTGACCAATACAGTTCCCTGCACAGATACGCTCAAACTATTTATTAAATGGTAAGGGACATGACTATAAGATAGCATTTTGCATTGAGCCTATCAATATCGTGGTTACTCTTCATTATAAGGTATTCTATTATCTAGCCAGAAGGGACTTCAGAAATGGACTAGTCCATTGATTTCACAGTGGTATTTGTTTATTTGTTTATGTTTTTCTTTGTTTCAGTAGCAGAGCCCTTTTCAGATGATGAAATTGAAGGTTAGCTAGGAGAGCACCTCAGCAAGATCACATAATGAGGAAGTGGCAGAGAATGTTTAGAAGAAATTCTCATAACTTCAAATGTGTAGTCAACATCCATCATCTTATTTGATCTTGACAACCCCCACTTCTCCACACTGTTAGGAAAAGAGAAGAAGGCATAGCCCAGAGTTTCAAGGTAAGTAAGTAGTGGATGCATATCAGTCTGACTGCAAGCCCTAAAATCTTTTGGAGCAAACTTTTAATATTACCTGATCTTTTTATGATAGTTTCTAATTATTCATGCACATTCATGTATGTAATGCCAAGTAAATTGTGAGAAGGTCAAGTACACCCATTTTACAGAAGAAGCAGAGAAAAGAGAAATGAACTGCTGTACAGTCAGGAAGTGGCAGGCTCAGTCCAGCTGTCTCAGTGTTTGGATGCCTACTCAAGCAGCCCTATACCCTGTAGTTATTGCTCATTCTTGGAGTACCTATACCAGGTCAGTCCTCTTTTGTTGACTGAATTCCAGTGATGAATAACAGGAATCTCTGTTGCTAAGCTGCAGCATTGCAAATAACATTGCAACTTCCTTCATTGTAGTTAATCAACAGGACAGATGCTATTCACTAAAGAGATCAGTCTAAGATATGCTATTAATTAAGAGCAGAAGCACCTTGAGGAACCAGCAGCAATTAGAGGTCTCAATGAAGAGGAGAGCCTGCTCCTCTGAAAGTCCCACAGCTCTGTGAAGACCCATCTTGTCTTTCTCTGCTGTCCTTAGTGCTGAGAAGGTAGTTTCTTGACTAGACCTGCCCAAAGGGCAGAGATGAAGCTATGGGTGGCAGGCACCAAAAGTCTGCAGTGCTGATAAGATTGGATACCATGAGTTCAAGGAGGGGCTCCTGGAAAGCCCTGGTCATCTGTGGACAGAGACAGATCCTCCATCTAGATGGAGGAGAGAGGACCAGGTCTAGGAGAAGATCAGGGCTAGGTCACCATTCTCTCCCACTAAGCCTTTCATAACAATGAAATCTTACTATAATGTTCCTGGGAACAAAAGATAGACGAGGGAAAACAACTATAAACAGGGCTGTGGCTTTTATGGAAGAGGAGCTCAGATGCATTCTGATTAGCCTTTTTTGTTCATATGACACTGAGCAATGACAGCTGCCTGATCCTTGGGTGTAACTAACAACTTCCCCACAATAATAATGATGAAAATAAGAAAAGCGGTAATTATAAGTATTATATTAAAATAGTTACTATTACTTTAAAGACAATTATAACATGTAAATAACTTTAGTCTGCAACATCTTTTAATGTTTATCTTCCATGTGCTTTTCACAAAAACCTGGAGGTAGGTTTGGCAGGCATGGCAATTATATCTACCATAAAAAAGAAGAAACTGAGGCCCAGAGAATAGGAGTGGGTTACCCAAATCACATGGTAAGTTAGTAGCTAAGCGGCCAGGATTTGAGAAGAGCAGAAGGGGAGAATCAAAAAATTTTCACCTGCTAAGACCCAGTGAAGAAGGATGTCGATTTCTTTTTTGAAAGTGATGTACATTATTCATCCTTCTGAGCAAGGCAAAAATGAGAAGCCACATTGTTGAATGAAGGGTTAAGACTCTCAGAGACCCAACTGTGTATGTGGAGTGTGACTGAAGAGGAACACGTTAAGGGAGATTTCAGTCTCGGGACCTGGAGAGCAGTGTGGACAATATTCACAGTTGCCTTGACCTCACCTACCAGCAATGAAGAATTAATAAGGGGCTAGGTAAACACACACCTCTACTCTAGCTCTTAAAGTTCACATTTGCATCTCTTCTTTTTCTGTCCCCTTCCTCTCCTCCAATGTGAGCTCCTGAGGGCCAGGGCATTTCATCTTGTCCTTTATGTATCCTCAGAGCCTAATATATTGTTGGTTCCATAGTAGTTGCTCATTACATATTGAATTACTCTATTAGTAAAGGACTGGATGGATGTACAAAGAGGCAACTGACTTTGGGCTTGGCAATACGTTGAGTATAAATCCTAACTGAAATAACCTGCTCCTTTGGGCTAAGGATTTAGCCTCTTCTTCCTTCCCTTATCAGGGCACTAGTATTTATTCCCCTGGAAAGCTCAGTGAGAACAAAAACAGACTCAGATGGAGTCTGACTGATGAAAAATTGAACAGCATAAGTGTGCTGGGTGAAATGATGTATGTACCCTAGAAATGCCATATTTTAATCCTAATCCCATTTTGTAAAGGCAGCCATTTCTTCTAATACCCACTCAGTACTATATGTTTGAAATTGTAATTAGATCATCTCCCTGGAGATGTGATTTATCAAGAGTGGTTGTTAAGCTGGATTAGGTTGAGACATGTCTCCACCCATTCAGGTGGGTCTTGATTAGTTTGCTGGAATCCTATAAAAGAGGAAACATTTTGGAGAAAATGGCGATTCAGAGAGAGCAGAGCAGAATGACATAGCCACGAGAAGCAGAGTCCACCAGCCAGCGACCTTTGGAGATGAAGAAGGAAAATGCCTCCTAGGGAGCTGCATGAAACAGGAAGCCAAGAGAAGAAGCTAGCAGATGATGCCGTGTTCATCATGTGCCCTTCCAGATGAGAGAGAAACCCTGACTGTGTTCGCCATGTGCCTTCTCACTTGAGAGAGAAACCCTGAACTTCATTGGCCTTCTTGAACCAAGGTATCTTTTGCCGGATGCCTTTGATTGGACATTTCTATAGACTTGTTTTAATTGGGACATTTTCTCCTTCTTAGAACTGTAAACTAGCAAGTTATTAATTCCTCTTTTAAAAAGCCATTCCATTCTTGGTATATTGCATTCTGGCAGCTAGCAAACTAGAATAATAAGCCTCAAGACATCACTGTGAAGGGCCCCTTAATACATATCACTCAGACTCCTTCCCCTACCACTGCTGAGGTTCACATTACACCTGACAGAGTTTGTTACCTGATGAAAAAAATCAACAAATGGAAATGATGCCATGTATCAGCTCCAGTCCACCTGAAGTTGCACATACAACAGTTTCAATCCAGTTCTGGGACCTTATCCAAAAGACCATTTTATTTAAATTCAAATACCCAAAGGAGGGCATTTGATTTAAATTCAAATGTATATTAGGCATCTACATGTGCAAAGCCCTGTATCAGGCACCCAAGGGATAAGACAGTAAACCTGATTGATACTTGCTGTCAAAGATTTTACAGGTTTATGTGGGATACTATAGTCCCAGGCAGAAAAAAAAATGCTCAGAAGCATGTATAGTTTCCTATTGCAACTGCAAAAAATTCCCTTAAGCTCAATGTCCAAAACAACAGAAATTTATTATCATATGATTCTGGAGGTCAGGGTTCTAAAATGGTTGACAGGGCTGCATTCTTTTTGGAGGTTCATGAGAGAATCTGTCTTTGGTTTTTCCCAGCTTCTAGAGGCCACTTTTGTTCCCAGACTTGGCCTCCTTCCTTCACCTTCAAAGTCAGCAGTGTAGCATTTTCTCTCCTCTCTAATCTCCCTTTTCTAAGGACTCTTGCAATTACATTGGTTCCCTCTGGGAAATCCAGTATACTCTCCTAATTTCAAGATCTTTAACTTAATTGCATCTGCAAGGTTCCTTTTGCCATGTAAGGTAACATATCCGCCTCCTTTGTGAAGCCTCCCACGGTTTACCTCCTAGGAAATAATACTTTCTCCCTATGTTTGTTTGTACTTCTCTTATGCTGCTCTGCCTGTAGTAACTATAACTTTGTATTATAATCATCTGTGCATTTCAGACTCTCTTCCTCACCTCTCTGAGTTTCTCGGGAGGGCAAAATCTGCCTGATGTGTCTCTGTGTGCCCTATAGCCCTTTGCATGATGCCTTTCACACTGCCAGTGCCCCATAAATGCAGGATGGATGAACAAAAATGCTTGTGCCTGTACTTAAGCTATCCCCTCCTCTCTCTCCCACCTCAAGTAGAATCTGTGTGGCATTCTTGTGAGCAGGGTTTAGCTCTTTAACTCCCATAGTATCCCCAATGGATACCTTTCAAATGACCAGAACTCAGTCAATTATTGTTGAACTCAGTAGTGTTGATAGCTTGTGACTTACAGCAAAGTGACTTGGAATAACAAGGCATAGAATATGACTATTGCGCCAGTTTGAATCTGTGGTGGACCCCAGAAAAGCCAAGTTCTTTAATCCTCATTCAGTATTACTGGCTGGGAGTTTTTTGATTGTCCCCTTGGAGCTGCGACCCACCCAATTGTGGGTGTAACTTTTGATTAGATGGCTTCCATGGAGTGACTCCACCCATTCCAGGTGGGTCTTGATTAGTTTTACTGGAAACCTTTGAAAGAGGAAACATTTTGGCATAGGCTTGAGATTCCGAGAGAGCAGAGCCAGGAGGCGGAGAGCCCAAACATCCAGAGGCTTTGGAGATGAAGAAGGAAAACTCCCCCCGGGGAGCCTCATGAAACAAGAAGCTGGGAGGGAAAGATAACAGACAGTGCTATGTTCACCATGTGCCTTTGCAGTTGAGAGAGAAACACTGAACATCATCAGCCTTCTTGTGCCAAGTTATCTTTTCCTGGTTGCCTTACATTGGATGTTTTTATAGACTTTTTATAGACTTGCTTTCATTGTGACATTTTCATGACCTTAGAACTGTAAATTTGCAACTTAATAAATTCCCCCCCTTTAAAAGCCATTTCATTTCTGGTATATGGTATTCGGGCAACTAGCAAACTAGAACAATTACACTGAAAAAAGAAGCCATGAAAGCATAAGGATAGCTCAGCCTCGGCCAAGGGGTGGGAGAGGAAAAGGTACCTTCGGTGCTGGAGGGAAGGGGGTCTGGACCAGAAACAGGGAGAACTTGATAAACTGAATCCAGACATCTGGACTTGGAGGTTAGCAGGAAACCCAGCAGAGGTCAGTGGGAACAGCAGAGGAAGTCACGGGTCTTAGATGTTGGGCCTGGGTCAATTTCCAATTGGCTCTATGATCTTAAGCAAATTTTTGCCTGACTACCTCCTTCTCATCATTCAAATTTCAACTCATATGTCACCTTCTCAAAAGGGCCATCCAAACTCTAAAAGTATCTTCCTCCCCCCAGTTACCCTCTTTAGTTTATTATAATACCAATGTGGCACCTGAAATTGTTTGTTTTTATCCTTAGTTTCTGCTTCCCCCACTAGAATGTAAACAGTTGGAGAGCAGAAACTCTGGGTGTCTGATTCATGCAGTTGCCCCAGTATACAGAATAATGTTTGCCACATTTTTAGGTACTCAGTATTCTTTTGAAGTGACTTAGCTATAAGATGGGGAGAAGTTGGGGGGTAAGAATAGATGATTTCTAAGAAAATCTTGTATCTCCTTACAGTACAACATTTAGTTCTGTATACCTCTTGTGCATTGGATATAAAAGCATCTTGCAAAGTCTAAACTGAAATATAAATGTAAGACCCCATCATTATTATGACTTGCTCTTTTGTAGGTGGCCTAACTGATCCTCAGCCTCTCGAAAATTAATATCATTCCTTGTTTTTATCAAGGACTATACCTTAAAATGCATTTTCTTACCATATTTTATTCCTATAACCACTTATGGGGGAAGTTATCATTACCCTTATTTTCGATGAGGAAATTGTAGTTCAGAGGGGTAAAGTTAATTTTCCCAGGGTCACACAGCTTGGGCATGGCAGAAGCAGTGTTCAACTCCAGGTGTTTCAATCATCCCAAGTCTTATACTTTCTCTACTAGATCTCACTGCATCTTAGTCCCCTGTAAGGTACAGCTTTATACTCTATGAAAAACAAGGTTTCTGTATCATATTTTCCAGTCTGCTGATGTTGAATCTTCCATGCTGGTATGAGCAGGTGGGTTCACTGAGTCATTTAATTCTTTTCTCTACCAATGAAAGAACAGTCCAAACTGTGTTGTAACACTAGGCTGTGAAGCTAGGGACTCCTTCACAAATGAAAGAGCTGTTACAAAGAAGGGGAGAAGAATGTCTAGATATCACTTAACTTTAGTTTTTTTGCAGAGATGGAGAAACTGAGGTCCAAAAACGGACCTGACTTCCAGTTCTATTGAAGTTAGATCATTAAGCCCTTGTACATAGCTATTCAACATCTCATGAAGGCGCAGGGCCAATCAAAACTGGACTTTGTGCTTTTGAAAGGAGTAAGCCATGTTTGCATTTCACCTGACCTGGTAGGGAAAGTCTGCAGATGAGGCAGCAGTGAGAAGTAAGAGCCCCTTCTCTCAGGGAGTGGAGAAGAGTGCAACCCTGCACTCCTCTGAGCAATCCCATGCTGGGAGCCTAGGGAGTTGAGTTGACCATCCCTTGATGGCAGACTGAAAGCCTAAGGGTTTTTATCCCCTAGCCTTGTGGCTGTCTCTCTACATGTGCAGGTGGACTGGCAGGAAGCAGGCCAGGCCCTTAGTGCTCTGTACAGTCAAAGAAAGCTCAAACATCCCCCATAGGCAACCTTGAGAGGTGTCCTGGGGGGAAGATCTACCCCATGAGCCCCAGTTTAGACTATACCTTGGAGTGATAAAGTGCAGGACTTGAGTTTTCCTAAACTCACTGAAAAGGCAAACTCGCGTCCACCATTTTTTCATCTGTAGAATGTGGCAGGACAGCCAAGAAAATTGAAAACTATTTCATCTGCTGCAGATGTGAGCACATTGGAGCATTATCCTTCTGTTTTTACTTCTGGAGAAGCAGACCAGAAATCAAGAAAATGGGCAAGAGGAAGTTGTGTTATGTTTTTTCACATTAAATTGTTTTTCTCCATCAGAGCTTGAAGCACTTTTATATATAATCAGTATTTTGTAGTTCACTAAATGCTTCCATTTTCATCATCATGCTTTACCCCACTAACAATTCTGTGAGTGAGACAAAAATGCCCATTTCTTCCTCCCTCCTTCCTCTTTCACTTCCTCCCTGCCTCGCTCCCTCTGTCCTTTCCTTCCTAACGTTCCTTCCTCCCTCTCTCCTTTCCTTCCTTCTTGTCTGCCTGCCTGTCTTCCACCTTCCCTCCTTCTCTCTCTCCCTTCCTTCCCTCCTCCCTTCCTCCTTCCCTCCTCCCTCCCTCCCCCACTCCTTCCTTCCTTAGGTAATTATTAAATACTTTATTCTATGCTAGGTGCTGGGAACACATGGGCAAAATTTGATAGAAGGGAATTCTGAGAGACTCAGGAAGGCAACATGATTTGCTTAAGCTTCCTGAGCTATTAGTAGGGGAATTGGAACTCTAACCCCACATTGGCATGTGGCTTGGGGCACTTCCCTTGTCTATACATGCCTCACTGCCCATCTCTTCACACAAGAAAGCCAAAAACATGATTGTACCTCTTCTACCGCTCTCTCCCTCTTCCTTTCTTCCCCTCATTTACATATTGCTAAATGATGAAATTATACAGTATATAATTCCACAGTAACTCTGCTGCTTAAAAAAAAAATTGGGAGTGGAGTAATTAGGCAGAAAGGATTCTCAATTAGGCAATGGATTCTGTTTCTAAAGCAGTAAATGGGGAAAGATTTTTTTTAACTGCCTTTTGAATATATTGCCACAGAGTGATTGCTGCCTTGGTTGGCACAGCCCAGCCCTGAACTGGAATCTTCCTGACTGGCCTTGAAGCAGTATTTTGTCTTTGACTTTTCTGCCTAATTCTAGACTTTCAGATTTTGCTGCCTAAATCTCGAACTTTAGGATCTCTGGCACCAAATTAGGTAATCAAGACCATTGCTTTAATTCTAGGTGACTTCTTTAATTGTTTTTGTTTTATACCAGGGAACTAAAGGCGAGTGTTGATTTTCCACTGAGCTCATGGAGAATAAAATATCAGGAGTCCTATGGGCTTAGAAATGAATTGAACTCTACTCTTAGTTTGTTTCAGGAAGGACTTTTGTTTGTGATACCAGAGTTTGTGTTCTTCTTACAATCTGCTGAATAGAAAGAACCAGTTGCCCTCATTATATTTTAAGCTGACTTTTAATATTTTCTTTGCCAGGGGAGAGTAGTCGAATTTTTTGAGAGAAAGCTGCTCATTGGCTTAGAAAATGCTTTATTGAACATTTTGGTTATTAAGCAAGAACAAGGCCCAGGTCCATTCCAGAAGGAAGAGTTAAACCCAAGAAGAGATAAGTTACTTTGCATAATAAAGTACAGTGATCTCTCTTCCTTAGACTGATATTTTAAAAATATAAGCAAGTGAAGAGACTCCTAATTTCCCCTAGGTGGCTGAAAGGTAAGTGCTTTGGTGATGGGGATTAGAGAAGGAACTCTGCTTGGAGAGGATGGAGCATGAGGGAGAGGCCCAAGGCAAGGGTATCCCTTGGGTGGTAGATGCCCGCAAACTTCAGCATCAGTGATGTCTGATATTCCATTTTAGGCTGTTTGCTGTTCTATGTCCTTTCAATAATCCAAACCCTAAATAAAGGCTGTTAGACAACAGTCTGCCTCAGTGGAGCAAGAGAGAGAAAACGGGTGGGGAGTGAAATGCCGATTCCAAGATTCTAATGAAGAGATGTGGAGAGAAGGCAACGTTCATCAGACTTCATGACAAGGAAACCCAGGATGACCGGAGAGAAGCTGAAGCAAGGGTTTGGAGGGTGAAATGCCAATTGGCAAACAATGATGGTCCTCTTTCCTTAAAATCCTGACACACTGGATTTCTTGCTGTTTTAAGGGTTGGCTACCTGGACATTTTATTTCTATATGATGGTGAAAATGGCAGTTTATAAGACTTGGGGCCAGGGGGCCACATGAAGATAAGCCAGCTTGATTTCAGTTTAGATTGGAGTTCACAGCACTTAATGGACATTACCTCCAGATGTCCTGTAGGCAGCAGAATATGATGGAAAGTGGCTGGGCTTTCCTGGGCTGGTCTTCAATTCCTGCTCTGCCACCTCCAAACTGGGTGACCCTAGAGAATCTACCTTTCTGAGCCTTAGTGGTCTAATAAACATTGGGTAATTCCAGTCTCATGAATTATAGTGAGGATGATAAGAAGTAGTGTTTTAAATGGTTTAGAATATGGTAGGAGCTAAATGAAAGGATCACTCCCTTCTCTAAGAGGGAATACTCACTGTGTTCAAATTGAGGAAGTGTTGCCATGGGGAGAAGATGGCAGATTTCTTGAACTGATTGCTTCTCTGTGGCATCAGAGGGTATAACTAGAATCAGTAGGTAGAAATTTACAAGTCAATTACAGCTCAGTGAAAAAAAAAACCAAACAACTTTTAATAAAGTTTCATATCTATAGAGATAACCCAAAAATGCCTCAATAACTATTTTGGAAGAGATGCTTTACAGGGGATTCCAGCAGCTAGCAAAAATCGAATCATATGACCTTTTAGGTCTTTTTCCAAATCTTAGATTCCTTAATTCTAAGAGCTGTCACTTTCCTTTTTAGCATGAGGGAAAGATCAACAGGTAGTTCATTTGCAAGCGCTTGTCTCTGCTACAAAGAGAGTGAGCCCAGATGTACTTATTTAAAGATCCTGTTCCTCCTCCAGCATTATTGCTATTCATTGGGGTTGACTTAAACAGCACTTCATTTTGTCCCTGGGTTATGATTTCCAGGAGACTGTTAAAGAGTGAGAATCATGGTTGACTTAAGGCAAGGAAGTAGGCCATGTGGCCTGCTAGGTCTTTGAAAAATGAAATTGGAAAGACCCCATTCCTATTCATAATAGGATACTGGCTTTGCTGATGCTATTTTTACTGGGTTCCATGGGAGATAACTCATCTTTTGGGTGTGGGCACAAATAAGGAGTTCATTACTTATTATCCTAAATTCAGCATGTTCTGGGTTGGACAATGTCCTTGCTACAGTAGCCAGTAAAATCTGCCAAGTGTTTTTCATGGGTAAGCATCAAAAAATTTTGATGCCAGACTTTGAGTGAAATAAGAAGAGGTTGACACATCTTAATATTTGCAGGAAAAGCAGAGCTCTTCTGATGAGTTTCTTGGCAAGATTCAGTCTGACTGAAATTCATTCTAAAGAAATCATGGGAAGTCCAGTGACAGGAATAATCCTTCATATGGTTGCTTACACAGCCATCTCCTCATTCAGCTCTGTCACAAAACTCTTAATTGAGCTTTAATTGTTAATTAAAAATGTATGAATACCCCCATTGTGTAGTCGATTACACACATTTCCTAGGAAAAGATCATAATAGTTACATGTAAGAACCAAGAGTTTTAGAGATCATCATCTATAGTCTTAAAAAAATATATATCCAATGGTTTAGAAATATCAGCAATGTATCTTTTATTTATTTAATTTTTTTGGGTGAAGTCTTATGTAAAGCCATTCCCATGGATCAAATAAATCAAAGTGGAGCTTCTCTGGTACATGTAGTAGAAGGCCAGAGACTTGGAGTTGAGGAACCAGAGATCCCACGTTAAGAAGTGACTCATTTGGGGTCAGAGTGTAAGAGGACTATAAACTGAGACCTATACCAGGCCTTTTCCCACTTTGCCAGGAAATCATGAAGGAAAAAGGAAAAATAAGAGGGAAAATGCTATCTTCAACCTTTCCAGAGCACTGTGCTCTCCAGCTATAAGAATCTATCACACACTTCCTAATTGGTGTCCCAACATTAGGGCAGCTGCATTAGGAGAAAGTGCAAGGAACGGAGATTTTAAAGGTTGACTTGGTCAGACTGACAAGAAAGGGGCAACAAAGAAAGTACCACTCCAATGGGAAATGGAGCAGGGATTCCCCATAACATCAGATAACAGTCAACAAGCTTTCTATAAACATCTTCCATAACAAAAGTAATGATACTTTAATTTGCATTGATCTTAGTTTTCAAAGAACTTTCACATACACTGTTTAGTTTAATCTTCAGAACAATCCTGTAAAGTAGTAAGGGCGAGTGACATTATCTCCATTTTATAAGAGAAGAAATTGAGGTGCTAAGAAGCTAAGTAATGTGGCTACTTCCACTGTTAGTAAATGGTGGTTTTCACATGATAATGCAAGCCCTCTGACTCCTTTCTACATCCTCTTTGTACATGGATGGTCTCTTGCTGTTTTGGGTGGTGTGTGGGAAACAGAAGGGAAGATGTAAATCTTTCTCACATGTGCAGGGGATCTTTCTGAAAAGGTTTATGTGGCAGATACCCCACTTGTTCCCTTCAAACCAGAGGAAGGTATTGGTTAAGAGGTGTCAACACTCCCAAATGGTGACAAGCACATGGCTGTTATGAAACCCATCTTTTCTTGCCCTTTTTCCTAAAGAGAGAATGGTGGAATGACATCACTCCGTGGAACATGGGAGCAGGGACTCTGTAAGGCTCAACAGTTTTTAATGTTAATGGGCTTTTAATGAAGCTGCTGTGTTTGATCTTCCTGGTAGATCATCAGGAGGAGTCATCATGTTTCTTGCTCTAGTTGGAAATATAAAGCACATACTACAGAAACAGTTACAGAAGAGACTGTATATATATATTTACACATATACATGTATATGAAAATAAATAAATATGAAAGATTTATGGACGTACATTTGAAAATTATACAATGCAGACAAGCTTATTTGCTCCTGAATGAAGATAATATCTTTCAGCTTTAGATGCAGTAATCAATAAAGTTTATGGCATCAGTATTATAACATTTTATAATATTTGCATAATTTATTGGCTACTTATGTGCAAGACACTATAATAAGGGTTTTGCATGTATGGCCAACTACTACCATTAATAATAATAATAATAGATTCCATGTTTTCCATATGCTACACTAATCCTACCAGTAAATGTGGGCCTATGACTTTAATCCCCACACAGTCCCTTCCTGTTCCTTAACCATGCCTGTACAAGTATAATCGTCTGTAAAGTCTTCTCCAACTCTTCCTGAGTGTGTGCTCTCTTATATCGAACCCTCTCAGTCACCATTTGGAGTGTTCCATTTTAACTCCTTCCAGTTCTTTCTGTTGACTCTGCAAATGGACCCGCTGGAGATACCTCCATGCCACTGCTTCCATAACATGCTTAACAGCTGTCAAAGCTGTGGACATACCTCAGAGTTGAATCCTTAAAGCCTCAGAGTTACCTTGTATTATCTTCCTCTATATGTGGGTAGTATTGTGTCCCATGGTTCCAAATAGGAGCTATCTGGTACTTCCAGTCCCTATAAAAAAAAAAACATTTTTACTCATTTATTATGAGCATTCATTTCTTGTGCTATGGGAGGAGTTGAGGTAACAGGCTGATCAGAGGCAAACGGGCACAACACACTCTAAGAATACCCCTTTCCTTTCCCCTTGGTCCATTTTCTGTGGACCTTTATTTGGTGCCTCCACTCTTTTTCTTCCCAGCAAATTTCTTGGTCACCACTTCAAATAGTCACCTTCTGACCTACCCCTGTAGATCTTTCCAGTCCTCTTCAGATAGATTCCTATTCTAGTATGAACTCTGCCTAGCTTCAAATCAATGTTCTCATATCATAAATGTCACAATTATATATATATATATATATATCTAATAGGTCATAAATTGCTAAATTGTTGCCACACAGACAATTAGGCAATATATAACTGACGTATGAACTAACTGTGAGACAAAGTTTTAGGCTTTTAGGTCAAGATTGCTTCCTCTCTGATCTTGAAAAGTACAAGAAGCATAGGTTGTTTGAGAGACACAGAATGGTCACTTGGATGAGCAATGTTCTTTGAAGTATGAATGCCAGCAATGTAGAATCCATTTCTCTAATTCGAATGTTCAGGCCAAAGGCTAATGGGGTACCCTGAGACTTTGTGCACAGATCTCTAGGAGATGAGTTCTCTAGTCTCCTCTTTTCTCATTTGCAGACACACTCAGAAGTTCCTCACCAACCAACTGTCACACTCTAACACTGCTTGGAAAATGTCTGCCCCCCTCCCATTGGAAGTTTTGCTTTTAGAAGGCAATGCAAAAACTCCTTAAATGAAGAGAACTGAAACAATAGATCACTTCCTTTGTCCATTCACAGAGAAAAACAACATTTCAAGGAAGTGAATGTTTTACATTTACACTGTTTTTCATTTAGCCTATGACCTCCTCTAATACCATTATAAATCTGATGACTGTCCAGCCTCCCTACATGCCATTTCTCTTTGGTGCCACTCTAGGAGTAGGAAAAGTACCATAGGAAGAGGGATTGCCTCAGGCAAGGTTCTTATCCTTTTCTTTCTCTGGGAGCCAGGCAAATGGTGGTAGTATGAAATAAATGCAAAGTGGAAGGGAGATGAGGAAGAAAGCAGATGTGCCTGCACATGTACCTGTGTGTATCTGTGTGCATCTTGAGACCCCATCTTTCTAGTGATCACTTCTTCTTTGTTGCTTCCATTGATATAGAAAGATGTTGCTTAGGTCATATTCAGGAATGCAACACTGTCTTAAATGCTGGATCATTTGAATTTCAATTTTGTCTCTACCCACCAACAAGCTAAATGGTCTTATGCAATCCATTTAGCAACTCTAAATCTCCCTTTTTCATATAATTGAGAAAAATATGTCCATTCCACAATCATACTTGGGGTACCCACTCTATCCTAGGCTGTATGCTAATTGCTGTGTGGGTGGGGAAAGGGAATTTAAGATGAACAAACCATAGTCCCTTCCATCAAGTTCTTATTGTCCTTCCCTCCTCTCTCTTGGTGACAGCATTTTCATTCTCTATGATCAGGCTCCCACATGCCCACCCTCTACCCAGTGACTTCTTTCACTGCGCTTGCATGTATGCTCATACACATTTTCTCTTAGAACAACCCTCTCTATTCTTGCTATCTAAACCATGAATCACATGTGCTATTTAGTGTCTCTAAAATCTTTATATTCATACTCTCAAGGAGCCATGGTATGATACCTTCATTGTATTGTCAGTTATACTTTCATCTTTATAATCCTTTCTATCTTTGTGATCCTTACCCACTTGACCGAAACTTCCATAAAAGGCAAGCCTCACCATTGTGTCTGCTGAGCCTAGCACAATACCTATTCAATTAATATTTGTTTAATTAATATTTGTTGAATTAATGAATATTTGGTTCCTACTCTGCTCTTCTCTAACATATTCTCCTTAAGGCTTTCTTAGCCCAATTGCCTCATTTTACAGATGAGAAAATTGAAGTTCAGAGGGAAGATAATTTTCTTAATATCACACAATGAGTTGGAGTCTGTGCCAGAATGAAACACCAGGCTTTCTGACTCCAGGGAAAGAATTCAGGGTTCTTCTACATTGTTCTTTTTTTTCCATTTGAAGTGTAGTTGAAAAGCCCCAGGCATTACTAACCTATGACTATTAAAATAATTAGGACTTTTTCCTTTTTCTTTTTCTAATCTCTCTTTTTTTTTTTTTATACTGTATGGTGGGGGTCATATTTCATTCTTTTTCCATGTGACTATCCCATTATTACAGCACCATTTGTTGGATTTGGGGGTGGGTGGGGGGTGGGGGGAAGTGCCCGGATTGGGAATTAAACCCGGTCTCCCGCATGGCAAGCGAGAATTCTACCACTGAACTATCCTTGCACCCCCCTTTCTCTTCTATTTATTTTTCTTTTCCCTTACTTACTTATCTTTCACTGAAACTATGATAAGCCCCTACTGGCTTAATTGTCAGAAATTAGCTTCCTTTAAGAAATTCCTCATCTAGAGATGGGAATATCCGAAAGAGGAGACTCACTTTGACTGACAAAACAGAGTACCAACAATAACCCAAACTAAACTGCCCTATTCTTTTGCTTCTGCTCCCACTTGTCCATGATTGACTCCTGGATAATCAGTTGTGGAAACCTCACTGCTTCCACCTACCATTGTGAAAACAGCAAGTTAAGTGTCAAGGCTCTCTCATCAAAGTTTTCAGTCCTTGGGATGCAAGACTGTCACTGGTTTCCTGAGGAATTAAGAAAAGCATCTCCTCCTTGTTCCATGTCTTGCTCTGTTCTCTGTGCTTAGTCTCACACAGGTCTGTGCACTAGGTTCTACCAGAGTCTATCAGCTTCAACGTTTCTCTGTTGGTGCCCCAAACTGGCCTAAGACCAGTTAATGACAGCAGACACCAGTGATACCTTGAATCATCTTTCCCAGCACAGGCCACCAACCTAAGCTCCTCAGTCTATGAAGGGATATAATGGAGACTTGGGATTGGGATGGGAGAGTGAGAAGTGGTGCTTACACTACCAATGTCCAGGCTGAGTAGTCAGAAATGGGACTTCTTTTTATTAGTAACTGGCTGAGGCTACACAGAAACAGATTTTCTGTCACAAAAGCTGATGGCAATGCTTCTCCTTTGTAATAGACATTTTTTTCACTTGTGTGGGATTCAAAGAATCCCAGGTATATTTACTTATTATCTATCAGGATCTTGCAGTATACCATTTTGTATCTCACATTGAATACAGTCTGCTGTACTTCTCATGGAAGATGCCCATAGTACATCTCTTCAAAGTTTATAGCATAGCCTATTCAGCTAATCTTATCATTTTTATGCAGTAAATTTTGTCAAAATGAATAGTTGGCTAGAAATCATATGCCAGTCTAAAGAATGGCAAAATGAAATGAAGCCCTACTTGTCTTCTACTAGCAAGATCTGGCAGGGAAATGGAGTTTCATGACTCTTTCCTCAATCCTTTCATTTATTAATTTATTAGGAGTTAGGCTAGGATCTGGAGCTATCAACGTAGATAAGGCCCAGCCTTGACCTCAAGCTGCATACATAGCCCAGCAGTACTGGAGACATGAAAACAGAAAGAAAAAAAAAAATCCAATGTGACACATGTTGTTAAAATATTGTCCTCTGGAGTGTCTGGGTGAAAGATGGCTAGAATCCATAAATCGGAGGAGCACAGATCAACTTCAAAAGGTCAGAAATAAAGAGAGAAATACGAAACAGGAAATTGGATAAAATATAGGCAGTTAGGGGTCAAAAAATTGAGTAGGGATCCAGATAGCTAATCTGGAACAGATATTGGACACAGTCACCAAATGATGTGTACAAGTGTGGAAATAGGTCCACCGCAAGAGAAAAGAGAATGTGTGCATAGGATCAGAGCACCTACAGTTCAGCTAAATCTGGGGAAAGCTGGGCTGATATCGCCAACAAATTTGAAATGACAGCTCAGACCCTCCGGCTTGACTGGCACCAGTGCTTTTGCTGACTGGGATATGGTATGTGATCCTAATTTTACAGCACCCCCATTTTTCCCTTGTTTTGGCAACTCTAAGAAACTTGTTCAGAGCCATATCAAAGCAGATTTGGGGCTACATGTAGGCTACACACATTTTCCCTGTGGTGTGAGAACTCCAAACTCTGCCGATTGTGAAGACAAGGCAAAGACAGCTACATTCAGAACAACAGATGTGGTGGGGAAGTGAAAACCAAGCCGACATTTGGTGTGTTGTAGCATTCCCAGCTCTGGTTTAACACAAGCAATGTGTTTCGCTCACAAACTGGCACTGAGAGCTCATTTACATTTAAATAAGAGGCTTGTTAATGCCAGCAGGAGGACGCTGTCAATGCCAAGCCTGGCTCAGGATTCCTGCCAAGGAGTTTCTAAGAGCATCACTCTAGGAAACTCCCCCAGAAGAGAAGCAAGCATGCCTTCTCATTAAGACAACTCTACCACAGTGGCATTTGCCTCAGAGCAGAAAGCCTTTGGCTGTGCTGGAAGCAAGTTGTTGAGTCTTGGAAAGTCATCTGTTTCCAAGACAGTTGTTTAGTTCAACTCCATACAGATTCAGATGCCACCTGCCACAGTTGAGGTTCGGTGGTTTCTTTGGGAGCATGGCTGACTCATTCGTGTCCTCTGCAACCTCTGAGTTCTGTAAGGACTGAGTGGTACTAAGAAGCACAGGCAGAAGACCCAATTACAGCATGAAGAAAGAGAAGGCCTACTTCATTATTTGACAACACTTAATATTGGAAGATAATTCCTGACATTAACAGGAAATATGTTTCTCTGTAGCAGGAATCATGTGTTTAAATACTTATAGACGCCAGGCAGAAAATATAGATGAATGAGTTGGGCTGCCCATAAAACCCTAAGAAGTGGTTAGGATCCTGGTGATCATAACACAGAATTTAAGGATCATGAAGGGATTGACATTTAAATTAAATCTGAAGGAGCAAAAATTACCCAGAAGTTACCCAGCTGAAGAAATTGTAGAGGGACTGCTAGGGAAGATGATGGAGTAGGGAGCTCCAGAACGCAGTCCTTCCACTGAAGCCCCTATTAAACAGGCAGAGACTGTCTGAAAACAACCATTCTGGGGCACTGGAGGCCAAAGGAATCCTGCACAGCAACCGGGGAGGAGTAGAAGGAAGAGACTAATGAACTACGGTAAAGTATAGAGAGTAGCTCTGAGTGGCAGCTGCTATTATCCTTGCCCCACTCTCAAGGCAGACCACCTTAGGATCCAGTCCCTGGATGGCTGCTGCTGTCAAAGAGACATAAAAATCCTCTTCCCCAAGAACAGGGGTAGGTATGCTTAAGCACTCGTCATGATTTTTGATTAGCAAATTCAAATTGGTACTTGGCTCCAAGATACTATCTCAGCCCACCTCAGAAAAAGGCAGCAGCAGCCATTATTTCTACCCCACCCTTAGCGATGGGAGAGACAGTGGCAATATAAAGACACTAAAGGCACAGTACCTCCTTAGGGCAGTGGGGAACAATTTGCTAAAGGTGGCAACTGCCGGGTAGGCCAGGAAAGCATAACTTCGGGGAGCTGTCAAAGAGGCTTTTGGCTTCCTTCCCAATTCCCTCCCCAGGACACATTGGAGCTGGTCTGAAGCCCCAGGAACAGGTGGGTTCCTGGCCCTGTTATGACTGGGAGATACTGATTTATCTTCCCAGAATTTGCCCTCCAGGCAGAAGCAGCTAGAGTCAACTATAGAGGCAAAACAAAAACCAACACAACAGATTAAAATTTCCAGAGAAGAAACAGAGGAAAGGAAGCTCTCTCCTGGGGGTAAAACAATTGCACAAAAAAGTGCAATCTTAAAAATAACACTATATATCTGGAACAAGAACCAGATGAAGAAGAGCTGAAAAAAATCTGATTAGGTAAATATGCAGGCTATTCTAAAGATTAAGAATAAGTTGAACCAAGTGTCAAAGAAGAGCTTTAACACATAGCCAATTAACAATAAAACCCTAGGCAAGAAAGATAAAATGACCTTCACAGCAAATTCATCAAGATAATCAGATGCCTCGCCATCTGAAAAAATTACAAGTCATACAAAGAAACAGGAAGATATGGCCCAGTCAAGGGAACAAATTAAAACTCCAGAGGAGATACAAAATTTGGAAAACTTAATCAATGATATTCAAACAAATTTCCTAAATAAATTCAGTGAGATTAAGAGAGATATGGCTAAAGAGATAAAGGATATTAAGACACTGTGTGAACATAAAGAAGAATTTGAAAATATAAAAAGAAATTTAACAGAAATTAGGGGGACAGAAGGCACAACAGAAAAGATTAAAAATAGACTAGAGGCATACAACATCAAGTTTGAAAAAGCAGAACTAGAAGACAGTCCAGTGTTAGTGAATAAGAAGACAGGACAACCAAAATCTTACAGACAGAGAAAAGAATGGGAAACAAAAATAAGCAGGGTCTCAGGTATTTGAATGACAGCATGAAGCATGCAAACATCTTTACCCAGAAGGAAAAGAGAAGGGAAAAGAGACAGCAAGAATATCTGAGTAAATAATGACCCAAATTTCCCTAAACTTATGAAAGACATAAACATACATGTCCAGGAAGCAAAACAAACTCAAAACAGAATAAATCCTAATAAACATAGTACAAGCCACATACTAATCAGAATGTCAAATGCCAAAGATAAAGAGAGAATTCTGAAAGCAGCAAGAGAAAAATGATCCATCACATACAAGCAATACAAACATGCATCTAAGAATCCTTGCTGGTTTTTTATCAGAAACCACGGAGGTGAGAAGTCAGTAACATTTAGGTACAGAAAGAGAAAAATTTCCAATCCCAAATTCTGTATCCACTAAAATTGTCCTTCAAAAATGAGGAAGAGTTTAAAATATTGACAGAAAACAAAAACTGAGAGAGTTATCAACATGAAACTACTCTGTAAGAAATACTAAAAGGAGTTCTGTAGGCTGAGAGGAAAAGACAAAATTTTGAAGGAGAGAGAGGCTTGGAATAGAGGGAATAAGTGGAGATTATCAGTAGGGTAACTAAAAGGGTAAAAATAGAGGCTAAAAAAAGATATGACATATAAAGACAAAGGATAAAGCAACTGCAGTAAGTACTGGCTATGTGGTAATAACACTGAATGTTAAAGGACTAAATTCCTCAATCAAAAGACAACAGATTGGCAAAATAGAATTTTTTTAAAAGTATGATCCAACTATATACTATTTACAAGAGACTTGCCATAGACCCAAAGATACAAATAAATTAAAAGTGAAAGATTGAAAATAGATATTCCATGCAAACAGTAATCAAAAAAGAGCTGAGGAATCTATACTAGTATTGGACAAAACAGACTTTAAATACAAAATTGATATGAGACAAAAAGGACTCTCTATATTAATAAATGGACAGTCCACCCAGAATAAATAACAATCATAAATATCATTGCACTTAATCATGGTGCCCTAAAATACATTAGGCAAACACTGGCAAAACTGAAGGAAGAAATAGATGTTTCTATAATAACAGTTGGAGGCTTCAATACACCACTCCCATCTAAACAGGAGATCAATAAGGAAAGAGAGAACTTGAAATATATGATAATGAACTAGACCTAATAGACATATATAGAACCTTGTACCAGAATATTCATTCTTCTCAATTGGCAATAGATCATTCTCCAAGATAGATCACTTGTTAGATCATAAAACAAGTCTAAATAAATTTTAACAGATTGAAATTATACAACACACTCTCTCTGACCATAATGGGATGAAGCTGGAAATCTATGAAATTCAAAAATATATGAAAGTTAAACAACATACTCTTAAATAATCAATGAGTCAAACAAGAAATTGCAAGAGAAATCACTAAATATCTCAAGATGAATGAAAATGAAAGTACAACATATCAAAACATGGGATGCAGGAAAGCCAGAACTGAAAGGGAAATTTATAGTCCTAAATGCTTTCATTTAAAAAGAACTAAAATCAAAGATCTTACTGCACACCTGGAAGAACTAGAAAAAGATCAGCAAACTAATCCCAAAGTAAGTGGAAGAAAAGAAATAACAATGAATAGAACAGAAATAAATGAAGTGGAGAGTAAAAAATGATAGAAAATTAACAAAAACAAAAGTTGGTTGTTTGAGAAGATTGATAAAATTGACAAATCCTTTGTGGTAGCTTGAAACTGTTGTGTATCCCCAAAAAAGCCATATTCTTAAATCCTGATCTAGTCTTCTGGGGCCAGACCTATTGCTTAGGGTAGAAACCTTTGATGGGATTGTTTCTATGGAGATATGATACACACCGTTGTGGGTGTGACCTTTTGGTTAGATTACTTCCATGGAAATGTGACACACCTAGTTGTGGGTGTGACCTTTTGATTAGATGGATATGTGACTCCATGTATTCAAGATGGGTCTTGATTAGTTTACTAGAGTCCTTTAGAAGGGGAAACATTTTGTAGAAACCTCAGATGCAGATGCTTGGAGAACAGTTGCTGATAGAGACATAGATGTTTGGAGATACTTGGAGTGCCAACAGAGAGAACAGATGCCTAGACATAGGCAGAGTTTAACAGATGTCACCCTGTGCCTTCCCATGAGATGCTAAGCAACCATGAACCCAGAGTTGTGTTCTAGAGGAACTAAGTGAAAGCTTGCAGACAGTTATAGAGGAAACCACTGGCATCAGAAGCTGGAAACAATGTGACTGGGAACAAGAACCAGAAGATGCCAGCCACAGGCCTTTTTATATGACAGACATTGGCCTCTCTTGAGTCAAGGTGTCTCTTCCTGGATGCTTCAGTTTGGACATTTTTTTTCTTGCCTTAGAATTGTAAACTTGCCACTTACAGTAAATTCTCCATTTCAAAGCCTTTCCATTTCTGATATATTGCATTCTGGCAGCTTTAACAAACTAGTATACCCTTAGATCAAGTGACAAGGAAAAAAGGAGAGAAGATACAAATAAACAAAATCAGACATGGAGGGGACATTACTACTGACCTCATATAAATAAAAATAATAATAAGAGGACATTATAAACAACTGGATACAATCAAATTACACAATTTCAATAAAATGCATAAATTCCTAGAAACACACTAATAACCTACAAGGACTCTAGAAGAAATAGAAGACCTCAACAGGCCCATTATAACTAAAGATATTTTCTTGATGAAAACAGATCAAAAGTGGGAATAGAAGGAAACTTCATCAACATGATAAAAGGCATTTATGAAAAACCCACAGCCAACATCATATTCAATGGTTAAAGACTGAAAAGTTTCACTCTAAGATGAGGTGCAAGAAAAGGATGTCCACTGTCACCACTGTTATTCAACATTATACTGGAAGTTCTTGCCAGAGCAATTACACACAAGACGAGGATGTCTACTGTCACCACTATTATTCAACACTGTGTTTGAAGTTCTAGATAGAACAATGAAGCAAGAAAAAGAAGTAGAAGAAATCCAAATTGGGAAGGAAGAAGTGATTTTTTCACTATTTGTAGATTACATGATCCTATAGAAAGAAAGCCCCCAAAAATCTACAACAAAGCTTCTAGAGCTAATGAACAGGTTCAGCAAAGTGGCAGGATAGAAGTCAACATGCAAAAATCAGTTGTGTTCTATGCATCAGTAATGAGAATCTGAGGAGCTTACAAAGAAAAAGATGCCATTTATAAATAGTAACTAAAAGAATCAAATATCTAGGAATAAATTTAGCCAAGAATATAAAGGCCTTATACACAGAAAACTATAAAACATTGCTAAAAAGAATCAAAGAAGACCTAAATAAATGAAAAGACACTCTACATTCATGGATTGGAAGATATTTTTAAATATTTTTAAATTGAAATGAATGTCAATTCATTCCAAATTGAATTAATAACAATTCTACCCAAATTGATTTGTAGATTCAATGCAATCCCAATCAAAATTCTAACAGCTTACTTTCTAGAAATGGAAAAGCCAATTAACACATTTATTTGAAAGGGTAAGGGACCTCAAATAGCCAAAACATCTTGAAAAAGAAGAACAAAGTTGTAGGACTCACACTTCCTGACATGAAACCATATTACAAAGCCACAAAGCCCAAAACAGCATGGAACTGGCATGAATATTGACCAATAGAACTGAATTGAGAGTTTGGGTACAGACCCTTACATGTATAGCCAATTGATATTTGACAAGGTACAAAGTCCCATCAACTAGAGCAGAATAGTGTTTTCAACAAATGGTGCTGGGAGAGCTAGATATTCATATTCAAACGAATGAAAGAGAACCTTATATAAATTTACTCAAAAAAGATCAAAAACCTAAATATAAGAACCTAAATATAAAACTATGAGAAGAAAATTTCGGGAAGCATTTTAAGGAACTTGTGGTAAGCTACGGTTTCTTAGATTTTACAACCAAAGCATAAGCAATGAAAGAAAAAAATAGATAAATGTGACCTCCTCAAAATTAAAACTTTTATATTTTAAAAGACTTTGTCAAGAAAGTGAAAAAAGGCAACCTACTCATTGGGAGAAAATATTTGGATAAGGTTTTTTTTTTTTTTTTAAATTTGCATATGGGCAGGAGGCACCAGGGATCGAACTCCAGACCTCCAGCATGGCAGGTCGGAGCTCTGCCTGCTGAGCCATGGCAGCCGCCCATGGATAAGGTTTTAATATGAAGAAATATATAAAGAAATCTTACAATTCAAAAATATAAAGACAAACAACCCAATTTAAAAATTGGCAAAAGGCTTGCATATATATTTTTTCCAAAGAGGAAATACATATAATACAAATGGCTAAAATGCACATGAAAAAATGGTCAACAACACTAGCAATTAGGGAAATGCAAATTCACACTTACCAGAATAGACACTATTAGGTAAACAGAAAACTACAAGTGTTGGAAAGGATATGGAGAAATAGGAACACTCATTCATAGCTGACAGCAATGTAAAATTGAGCAGCTGCTATGGAACACAGTTTGGTGGTTCTTCAGGAAGCTAGGTATAGAATCCCCATATGACCTGGCAATCCTACTACTAGATACATTCCCAGGAAAACTGAAAACAGGGACTCAGGCAGTTATTTTCGTACTGGTGTTCATAGTGGAGTTATTTACAATCAACAAAAGATGGAAGCAACCCAAGTGTCCAGGAACTTGACACTTGAATGAGTAAACAAACATGGTATATACACATGATGGAATATTATTCAGCTGTTAAAGGAATGAAGTCCTGATGTATGTGACAATATGGATGAATCTGAGGACATTATGCTGAGTGAAATAAGGCAGACACAAAAGGACAAATATTGTGCTATTTCAGTGTTGCAAACTAATTATAAAAGTAAACATATAAGGTTAGAATCTAGGACATAAATTACCCTGGAGATAGATTGGGATTAGAAAATGGGGAGTTAATGCTTAACTTATGCAGAATTTCTATTTAGGCAGATGGTAAAGAATTAGAAATGGATGGTGGTGGTGGTAGCCCATTATTGTGAGTGTAATCAATAGCACTGAACTGTATCGGTGAATGTAGTTACAAGGTAACTTTAGGATGTATACATTAACTAGAATAAAAATTAAAAGATAAAACATCAGACAGTATAACTCAATAAACCTTATTGCAGAGGATGAACTATAGTTGATGGTACAACTATAAGAATGTTCTTTCATGAATTATAAGAAATGTATGATACTAATACAAGGTGGTAACAATAAGGTGGTATATGGGGAAAAAACCTACCTAATGTAACTAATGGATGATAGATAAAACTACTTTAATAATCTTTCAGCAATTGAAACAAAGCTAACTACTGTTTTTTAAAAAAGTGCTCTCATTATATTAACAAATGTTCCACACCAAGGCAAGTGTTGGTGGTGGGGTGGTGCATGACTCTTTTGTAAACTCACAACTTCTCTTACCAAAACAATTAAAAGAGAAAAAAAGAAGTTACCCAGGGTGGTGGTGATAACTGTCTGTATTTAAATTCAGTTTCCTCGCAAGTTGAGCGTTTACAGGAAATAGAAACTAGCTTAGGTTTTTGGTTTTGCTGATGTGAGGTTTAGCATGTGTCCTCTATTGTGGGCCTACTAGATGTCTAAAAATATTAATTCCCCCTTTTTGACCTGGGCCTCAGCCGTGCCAAGGGCTGGGATGAAAATTAAGGCATCAGTTACCATCTGTTGCCTCTAGAAGGTTCTCATAGGTGATTAACTCTAGTCTGCAGTTGTCAAGAGGCTGGTTGTTTTTGTTCTCTTCACTCTTCTATTGCTTTAAATGGATGCACACCATTTGGTGAGATGGCTGGATGCAACCACTTAAAACCGCAGAGAGGATTCAGTGCACCAGAGAAATTATTAGGATTCGTAAGAGTTGTAAAATACCCAATACTACAGTATGCTTCTAAGGCAAGGACCTGGAAACCAAACCAACTGAAATTGAGGAGATGAAAGAATGATCCCGAAGAAGGGTTTACTTGTTTGAGCAATGTAACTGCATTTAACTTCCCCATAAGCGCTTATCTAGGCTCAGCATGTGGTATTGCTTCTCCTTGCTCAGCTACCAAGTAGTCAAGTGCAACTCTCTTCTCTAGAACAATTCAAGCTAAAGAGTCTAAATATTTTTGTATAGCTTCTACAGTGGACTCAGCAAGGTTTCCTATTGTTATGGATAAGTGAGTGTCTGATCATATTTCCATTTATGTTCATTCTTAACTAAGGAAATAAAAATCCAATGAAAGAGGCCTATCCAGTGTCAGTGACACCCCCAGGCAACTCATGCTTAGCTTGGGAGTGTAATTTAAGTGAAGTAGTCCAGTGTGAAGCTTCAGATTTGTTATAAATTTTGAGGGAAGCTACTAAGAGACTCAATCCACATCGTCCTGACATATGCCAATCATCTATACATTGAAATGCCCAGATATAAGGAGAGCATGGGTTATGGTCTCAGACTTTTCCACAAATGAAAATATAACCCAAAGGTGTGCATAGAACACTCAAGAGAGTATGATGATCTGTTTTAGGAAAGCTCTAGTTGGCTGCTTCTAACCATGCATTGCTTATGGAATTTTTACATTATCCTAAAGGAGCCAAAATGTCATTTTTAAATGGAATATTATGCATAGTTTGAGCTGCCCTGTCAAGTCTCTTGGATTAATAATATCAAGATAAATGGTATTGTAATGCAAGTAATCTCTGGGCCAATCAATGAATCTGGTCATCAGAGAATAGACCTTATCTATTTACAATGTTTTTGAGGTTAAAACAAGTCATGGTTGACAAAGGCTATTATAGACTGACCTATAAGTATGAATGATAGTGCTAGCTGGACTGTAAGACAACATGGTATTTGGAATCCCTAAAAAAATTGGTCACTGGAAAGACAACAGGATCTCCCAGATCATGAACAAATCAGGGTTTATGCTGGCAGATCAGCAGTCAGTTAGATTCTCCCCTTTTGCAATGGCTTGGGAAAAGCAAATAATAGTATTGTCTTTCCAGGCCACGGAATGTGGAAGGAAGAGATGAACAGGAATATCTTTGGTGGTAGCAGCTTCTAAAAGATGGAAAAGGTATGCAAAGGGGCATGGAAACCAAGGAGTTTGGATTTTAATCTAAAAGCAATGAGAGTCACCCCCCAACTCATGCCTACAGAAGGAGTAACAGGATTACTCCTGTTACTGGCTAAGGCTTTGTAAAGGTGAAATACCCCCAGTTCTGACATAAGAGGTGACAGAGTGGATAATGAAGAGTTTCAACTTCCCTCTTACACTAAAGCTCTTTCTATCTTTTCTCCTCTTTGTTTTCTAGGATCTAGCATTTGGGCTTCTCCTAGGCTACTCATCCCTAAACTATGTCCATATCCTTATTTTTACAAATTCATCTAGCTCTCCACTCTTCAATTGCTACTCCAGCCTAACCAGAAACTCATGAATAAGTTCTACTCAGGGTCTTACACATCAGCTGCGCTGGAGAATTGGAAGCTTTTGATTTAAGATATTTTTTCCCTACTTCCTTGCTTCTCCAATGGTGTCTGTAAGTAGAAGGAAGCAGCATTTACCCATTCATATGCACTATGCCAACATCTCCCATTACAGAAAGCAAAAGAAGCACAATAATTTGGGGTTTTTTGACTTTCATGTTCTTACTACCCTTGAAAATAATCTCAATATATGAAAATCAGAGGGTTAAATAAACCATGGTATAACCATGCAAAGGAGCAGAATGCAGCAACTAAAAGGTATCAACAAAGGAAATTTTTCAGGATATATGGTAAAGTGAAAAATTAAAATACAAAGCAATATGTATATACTACAATACCACTTTAAAATATGTATGTGTACTGGCTTGAAAGGATTATGTACCCTAGAAAAGCCATGTTTTAATCCTGACCCATCTCATGAAGACATTCGTTTCTTTTAATCCCTATTCAATACTGTAGGTTGGAAACTTGATTAGATTATCTCTACAGTGATGTGACACACCCAATTGTGGCTATTAACCTTTGATTAGAGGAAGATATGACTCCACTCCTTCCAGGTGGGTCTTGATTAGTTTACTGGAATCCTTTAAAAGAGGAAACATTTTGGAGAAAGCAAGAGAGCCACAAGAACCACAAAAGCCCACGCAGCCCCAGACTTTTGGAGATGAAGAAGGAAAACATCCCTGGGGGAGCTTATGAAACAAGAGGCCTGGAGCAAAAGCTAGCAGACAACACCATGTTTGCAATGTGCATTTCCAGTTGAGATAGAAGCCCTGAACCTCATCAGCCTTCCTGAACCAAGGTATCCTTTCCTGGATGCCTTAGATTGGACATTTGTATAGACTGCTTTCATTGGATATTTTTCACAGCCTTAAAACTGTAAAATTGCAACTTGTTAAATTCTCCTATTTAAAAGCTGGTCCATTTCTGGTATATCACATTCAGGCAGCTAGCAAGCTAGAACAGTATGCAAGAAAAAAGAATGGAAAATGGTATCACTGGTTATCTCTAGAGCAGTGGTTCTCAGCAGTGATAATTTTGCCCCCAGGGACATTTGGCAAAGTTTGTAGACAATTTTGGTTGTCACTCCAGGGGTGACAGTGTGCTAAGGGCATCTAGTGGGCAGAGACCAAGGACGATACTGAACGTCCTATGAGGCACATATGACTGTGCCAACTAAGAATGATCTTTCCTCAGAATGAAAAGCACCAAGGTTTAGAAACTCTGCCTTAATATGGAAGGAGAAAATTTTGCTTGTTTTTATTTTTACTTTTTCTCTACAATGGTGCATTAAATTTTTGTGTAATTTTTTATAACACACTAAATGTTCACTTTTGAAAAAGATCTAGAGTGAATGCTTATGTTTTTGCTAAGTAAGAACTCACATGAAAGTACTTAGCACAAGGGCTTCAGGTCTCCTCAGCACCACTGTGCCTTCTTTATACCTGCTTAAAATGGGGTCAAGGGGTAGGAGACCCAATACCTCAGATGTAGATGACACTCCTACACTGTGCTTTTAGTCATTCTGCCTAAGATAGCCTAGCCTTTGGCAGTCTATCCCACAGCAGTGAATTTGCTATTGACTGAAACTTCCTGGGCTTTGTCACAAATGCAGTTCCCCAAAACATCTAATCAGAACTGAAGAAGAGGAGCAGGGTCTGGGCAGAAGAGACAGGGAGCCAGTTCTCATCCAAAGTTCCAGACAATTCATGGAACAATGTTTTGGAAGTCCTGTTCATCGCCTCGGAGAACCTTTGTGAAGGAATGTTTCTTGTGGTAACCAAAGTGTGTTAGCTTGGAAGTTTTATCACTTGAAAAAGCAGTTTATTGTCCCCACAGACTCCTCTGCTGTGAACATTAGACATAATTAGTAGCTGAAATAGTGATGATTTAGCAGAGCCTCTGCATTTGATGGCTGTGGTTTCTGGACCACCAGTCACAGTTGAAAAGAAAAAGGCAATCATCTCTGCCATGTGATGAATCCTTTTTTCTAATTTCCAGGGAGCTGAAAGGCTCTGGAGGGTCCTGCTTTTCCTTTAACCCTGAATTTGGTGGAAATTCAAAAGTTATGGAAATGACTCATACCTCCAAAAAGTGAATCCCACAGTTGGAAAGAGCTTCAGTTGATTTTCAGAGGTGTACTGTATCTCCCTGTGAATGTATCTGGCTTCATTCAATGAAAGGAGCAAACTCTCTCAGAGAGGGTTTCAGCATTCTCTGGAAATTCCCATGGGACAGTTGGTCTCTTCTGCCATTGGGTGATCAGCTAAAGTTATTTGGGAGCTAGTAGGGACTGCAGCTAGGAGGAGCTGGGAGAAGCAGGATCTGATGTATTCCAAGATTTGGGAAGGAGAGAATTCATGGAGGGAATGTTTGGACTCCATTCATTCTGAATGGCTTGGATCGATAATTGTGGCAGACACAAGAGAAGGGACTGGCTTAATCTTCTGAAGGCATTTTGATGGGTGTCCTTCTACTCTTGTTTCCACACTCTGAAAACAGCCCTAGAGCTTCAGTTCTGTTCATTTCTCTATTTTCTCTCTGAAGAAGTCATTACCAACATGTCTCAAGGGATCAAACCCACTTGGAACAAGGTTTTGTATCTCTTCATTCTCTGCAAACACCACTTGTATCCCAGAAGGTGGAATGAATAAGAGACAGAAGAGACAGCTGGTGGCCCAAAGGTGTAAAGAAAATGAGTGTTTACTTTGAGCTTGAACTGGTTGGCGGGGATATGGTGGTACCATGTTATGTCTCAGATGGGCAGGGAAAAGTGTTGGGTCCTTATTAGATGACCAGTGCAAGGTCCTTTCCTTCTCAGATTTCCATATTCTGTGTTGCTTTTGCTTTTAGCAATTACACAGAATAATAAAAGCAAAAACAATAAAATCACAAGAACAAAATGCCATTGCTAAACTTAAAGGAACTATTGGAAGTTTTTCCTTCCATTTTTTTTTTTTCTTTCTCTAAAGTGGTTTGGCGTGCAGGAAATCATTCTGTTTAGACAGTGAAGTATAACAACAGTTTGGAAGTTTTCCATTCTACTAAGTCAAAAAAAAAAGTGCCAGAGGAAGTAATATTAGTCAGTACTTAGTCACACTTAAAAACAATGGGATAGCTTAAGTTGGCTTGACATCACACATTTTAATCTGGTTATAGCCCTTTTAGTTGGCAAATTTTGTTCAGTGTTTTAAGCATGTGAGTTTTTCCCCTCTCTCCTGTATTACAGTAAAGAATACATAATGGTTCTTTGCAGCCCTTGAAGGGAAAAGGTCTGTGTACAAACTTATAGAGAGGTTTGGAGAGGAAAAAATGGAATGGAAAATATCTCAGTAGCAAAAGGGACAAGTCCACACTAGTCTATCTTCCTCTCCTCTAGGAGAAGTGAAATTGCCTTCCTTCTACTCTGCAGCCACACCTTTTAGTCTCCCATTCCTTCAGGGACAGTTCCAGAGAGAGCACACTTTAACCCTTACCATCCCACAGAGAAGCACTTATTCACACACTCATTCAATTCTTCATTTAATATACATTGATTCAAGGCCTGTTATAACACAAGACATACAGAAATAAATAAAACACAATTTCAGTCTCTTAGCAGTGTAGACCAGGGAGCATTTAGATTAGAAAAAGAGTAAATTTTAATATAATATGATAACTATCCTAATATATGTCTGTTCAAAGTTGTATGTGCTTAGGTATATATTTCATGGAGGGCTGGGTCTTGAAGTGTGTATAGGTTCCATATAGGAATGGGAAGGGGGATTCTAAACACGGAGAAGTGAGTGCAAAGGCAAGGAGAGGTCCAAAGCCAAGGTCTGTTTGGGAATGATTCTCGATTTGTTGGCTAGTAAATTGGGGAGGAGTAAGAGTAGATAAGGCTGGAAAGATCTTAGTGTCTTCAGGGTCATGCCAAGGAAGTTGTATTGTATCCTGGGGGTGATGTTGAGAGATAGCAAAGATTAAGATTGGGGGTGGTGGGATCAGATTTGTGACTTGGAAATATCAAGCTGGCGGCAGTAGAGGATGGTTTAGAGGAGGTGGTGAGGTGATAGTTCAAAAAAACTGAGAGATAAAGACAAGTGAAACACTGTGAGGTGTCCTAAGGTAATGAGAGTCTAGACTAGGCAGTGGGGACAAAGTGAGTGAAGGGAGTAAGATGGATTTTAAGGAGATGGAAGAAACAGGATGAGGGGAGTCATTAGGTGAGGAGATGAGAAGAAAGAGTCTGAGATAAAATTCAGGTTTGGACTGAGACACTTAATGGTTATGGAAAACTTTGTTGACATGGCTGTCCAGTGTTTGCATCTTCCTTCTTCATATTTACATGGCTCTTTCTCTTTATGAGAGATTTGGGAGTATCCAGGAGCAGGAAGGTCTCTGACCTGAATTTAGGAATGCTGTTTGTGGCACTTCATGTAGAACTCTCTACCACTGTTAGTTTTACATCATCAAAGGGAAATGAGTTGAGCATTTCATCTACTTCTTGAGCATAATAGCCAGAGCAGAAAGAAGTGAATGTTTTGCTTTGGATATGAGTCTGGGACCAAGCTGAAAAAGAGTCAATTTAATTCCCTTGGATAGTTGTTTATTTAGCACCTGTGATGTGCCAGGCTTGTGCTAGATATTGTGTGGACACCAGAATAAAAAAAAATCATTTCCTATGCCAAATCATGGCATACCAGACACAGACAACTATAGAATGGTGGCCTGATTGTTTGCATTCTAATGGGAATTTGCAAAAAAGAAAGCAGTGAAGATTTCATGGAAGAAGGGAAAAGTCTTCATAGAAGACTCCAGAGACAGAAAAGTGTGGAAGGGTAGGTCCTATATTTGCGTGGTTCACACTGAGAGCTTTGCTTCCTAGTCACCACTTCCCATTCATTCTCATCTAGGAGTTGCTTCTAGAGCTTTGTATAGGAAATGCTGCAAACTTTTAGGACTTTTCTTAGTGTCCTTTTGAGGTGAACTTCATCCCATATATACTGTCATTAAGGATGTATTGAACAAGTAACAGGAAACACTCTTTACTTTCCATTCTTTAAAAAATTATTATATTATGAAATACATGATTCATATATAACACATGCTATAATGTATAATAAAATAAATGCTTATTAACCCATAACCCAACTAAAGAAATAGAATATTGATGACACCACCAAAGTTTCTCTTATGCCTTTCCCCAGTTGCAGCTCCTTCCTTTTATCCTACACCCCTAAGGGTTAACAACCAGCTTTAATTTTGTATTTGTAATTTTTTTTCTTTGTGGTTGTATATATCCTTACATATCATATTAATTTTGCTTGTTTTTAAAAAATTTCTTGAAATGGTATCATATGAATCATTTTTTCTTCCATGACTGCTTTTTTCATTCAATTATTGTGTTACTCAGAACTCACATTGTTGATTCATTCAACTATAACTCATTAATTTTCATTGTCATATACTGTTCTATTGCATGAGCATGGTATTAGTTATTTATTATCCTCCCATGGATATACATTTGAGTTATCTTCAGTTTTGTGCTGCTTCAAAGAGTGCAGCTCAGTACATCTTTGTACATCTGGTATACATGTGAAAGAGTGGAATTGCTGGTTATGGGGTTTGTACTTCATTTTTACTAGATAATGCTAAATTATTTTCCAAAGCAATTTTGGCAATTTACATTCTCCTTGTATTGCATATAAATACCCATTGTTCCACATCATTTCCAATACTTGGCATTATCAGAGTTTAGATTTTTGCCGATCTGGTTGGTGTAAAATAGTAAATCACATTGCTTTTAGCTTATAGTTCCCTAATGATAATAACTTAATCATTCCTTCATATGTCAATTGGCCATGCATCCTTCCTCTTCCATGAAAAGTCTGTTTCTCTCTTGTGCCAATTTTTTCCTATTGGGTTTCCTTTTTATTAGAATCCTTTGTATATTCTAGATAGCAATCCTTTGTCAATTTTATGCTATTTTTTTTCTAGATTGAAGCTATTTTGTTCTTTTGATAAACTAAATTTTTTATTTTAATGGGTCTGAATTGTCAATTCTTTCAATAATACCTTTCGTGTTTTGTGTTTTGTTTAAAAATCCTCCTTAACCTAAAGGTCATAAATATAGTTTAATATGTCCTAGTGTTTTGCCTTTTCCACCTAAATCTTTAATCCAGCCGGAAATTTATTTCTGAATCTGACATGAGGCAGGCATTGGATTTTAATTTTTTCCATATGGAAGACAAATTATCCCAGTATCAACTTTTCTACAGTGATCTGCCATGGTCGTCAGTGTCATATACCAAGTTATCATAAGTGGATGGTTCTGTTTCAGGATTTTCAACTGTAATCCATGTGTACATTTGTCAACTTTTGTACTGCCGTAATCACTATAGCTTTATAGAAAGTCCTCTTTGGTAAAGAAAATCATCCCAACTAGTTCTTATCCCATGTAAATTTTAGAATCAGTTTGTCACAATCCACGAAAGGTTGTTTAGATTATAATTCCTTTGCATCTATGGATCAATTTGGGAAGAATTTATATTGTTATGATACTATTTTCTATCTTTGAACACGGATATCTTCCCATTTATTTAGGTCTATTTTAATACCTTTTTGTAAATTTTATTATTTTTTTCATTGAGATCTTGTACATTTAAAAAAGATGTTCTTAGGTATTTTAAATTTTTGTTGCTATTATAATTAGCTTATTCAAAAATACATTAAATCTTTTGGCTGTTGCACAGAAATAAAATGGGTCTTTTAGTATGTTGGTGTTGTAGCTGGTAAACTAGCTAAACCCTTTTTAATACTAATTATTTGTGTATTATCTTGGATTTGCTCTATAGGGTTTTCCATATTTATAGCATCTATGATTAATGACAGTTTATTACAATCTACTCTGTGCAGTTTGTTCATGTTTCTTAAATAACAGTCTAGCCAGAGTGGGGACATCTTGTCTTATTCATGATTTTAAAAACCCACTTCTACTGTTTCACCATTTTGGGTGATTTTTTGTGTAGCTAATCATTACCAATTAAGGAAGCTCCTTTCTATTCCTAATTTACTAAGACAGGTTTAATTTGTTTGTTTATCATAAATGTCATCACATGCTTTTTCTGCATGGTGTCAATTGAGACCCCATGATCACAAGACTTTTGTTCTGTAAGTGTGGTGAATTAGAGTAATAGGTTTTCTAATGTAAAATGACTCTGAGATAACCCATCTTATTTGGGTGATATTATCTTTTTTATTCATTACTGTGATTGGCTTTTCATTTGTCTTTCTCCCTATCATTGTTGCTGTGTTTTGTTTTTTTTTCAATTAGAAGTTTGTGAGTTTCTAAAACAATTATGCATAAAATACAGGGTTCCCATATAGCACCCTATTATTAAGCCTTACTTTGGTGAAACCATTTCTTACAATTGATGAAAGCATATTTTAATAATTGTCCATGGTTTAACTTAAGGTTCACTGTTCACATTGTGCATTTCCATGATTTTTTTTAACTTTTATTCTACGAATTTATATTTGTAGAACTTAAAAATTCCCATTTTTAACTGCAAATATATAATTAATTACATTCACATCACCACTATCTATTACCAAAATATTTCCATCTTTCCAAATAGGAACCCTGTATATGTTAAGCCTTAACTCCCTATTCACTAACCCCACCCTTTCCCCTGCTAATCTATATTCTAGATTCTGACTCTATGAGTTTGCTTTATTCTGGTTATGTCATTTCAGTGAGATCATACAATATTTGTCCTTCTGTGTCAGGTTTATTTAACTCAACATGATGTCTTCAAGATCATCCATGATGTCATATGAATCAGAGCTTCATTACTTTTAATAACTGAATAGTCCTGTTCTAGTTTGCTAGCTGCCAGAATGCAATATACCAGAAACAGAATGGCTTTTAAAAAGGGGAATTTAATGAGTTGCTAGTTTACAGTTCTAAGGCCAAGAAAATGTCCCAATCAAAACAAATTTATAGAAATGTCCCAATCAAAACAAATTTATAGAACCAAGGAAAGATACTTTGGTTCAAGAAGGTCGATGAAGTTCAGGGTTTCTCTCTCAAGTGAGAAGACACATGGCAAACACAGTCAGGGCTTCTCTCTTGGCTAGAAGGGCACATGGCAAACAACGGTGTCATCTGCTAGCTTTGTCTCCTGGCTTCCTGTTTCATGAAGCTCCCTGGGAGGTGCTTTCTTTCTTCATCTCCAAAGGTCACTGGCTGGTGGACTCTGCTTCGTGGTGCTGCTCTCTCTGGATCTCTCATTCTCCAAAATATTTCCTCTTTTATAGGACTCCAATAAACCAATCAAGACCCACCCAAATGGGTGGAGACATGTTGTCCCCTAATCCAGTTTAACAACCATTCTTGACTAAATCACATCATCCAGGGAGATGATCTGATTACAGTTTCAAACATACAGTATTGAATAGAGATTATTCTACCTTTGTGAAATGGGATTTATATTAAAACATGGCTTTTCTTAGGGGGCATACTTCCTTTCAAACCAGCACAAGTCCATTGTGTTATATAACAAATTTGGTTATTCTGTTCATCAATTGATGGACATAGGTTGCTTCTATCTTGTGGCAGTTGTGAATAATGTCACTATCAATATTTATGTGCAGATATCTGTTTGAGTCCATGTTTTCAGTTCTTTTGTGTATTTCCCTAGAAGTGGGATCACTGGATCATATGGTGATTCTAAACTTTTTGAGGAACCATCAAGCTGTCTTCCACAGCAGCTGCACTAATTTACATCTTTACCAGCAATTGAGTGTTCCTATTTTTCCACATCCTCTACAACACTTATAATTTTCTTTATTTTTTTTAAGAGTAGCCATTCTAGAGGGTGCTATAAGTATCATATAATTTGTATTTCCCTGATGGCTAATGATGTTGAGCATTTTTTCATGTGCTTTTTTTGACATTTGTATGTCTTTTTTTTGAGAAATGTCTATTCAAGTCTTTGCTCATTTTTTTAAATTGGGTTGTTTCTCTTCTTTTGTTGTTGAGTTGAAGGATTTCTTTATTTATTCTGGATATTAAACCCTTATCAGATATGTGGTTTCCAAATATTTTTACCCATTGTGTAGGTTGTCATTTTACTTTCAAGATAAAGTCTGCTGATGTACAAAAGTTTTTAATTTTGATGGTGTCCCATTTGTCTATTTTTTCCTTTTGTTGCTTGTTCTTTAGGTATAAAAGCTAAGGAACTATGGACTAACACAAGTTAGTTCACAATTAGAACACAATGCTTCCCTACATTTTCTTCAAGGATTTTGATAGTTCTGGCCTTTGATGCATTTTGAGTTGATTTTTGCATGTGGTGTGAGGTAGGGGTCCCCCTCCATTCTTTTGCAAATGGAGTTCCAGTTTTCCCAGTACCATTGGTTGAACAGACTATTCTTTTCTAGTTGTGTGATCTTTTCCCATTTGGGGAAAAATCAGTTGGCCATAAATGTGAGGGTTGATTTCTAAGCTTAAAATTCAATTCCATTGGTCTATACTTCTATCCTTGTGCCAGTATCATGTTGCTTTGATTACTGTGAAAACATTGTAAAATGTTTTAAGATTGATAACTGTGAGTGCTCCCACTACATTCTTCCTTTTCCAGAAGGATTTGGCTATTTGGGGCCCCTTGCCCTTCCATATAAATATGATGATTGGCTTTTCTATTTATTAAAAGAGTGTTGGAATTTTTACTGGGATTGTATTGAATCTGTGAATCAATTGGGTAGAACTGAAATCTTAATAAATTTAGTTTTCTAATTCATGAATGTGAATGTCCCTTAATTTGTTTAGGTTTTTTTTTATTTCTTTTTAGCAATGTTTTGTAGTTTTCTGAGTACAAAGCCTTTAAATGCTTGGTTAGATTTATTTGTAGATATTTTATTCATTTAGTTGCTATTATAAATGAAATTTTTTCTTTATTTCTTCTTCCAATTGTTCATTTTAGTTTAAGGAAAAAATCCCGATTTTAGGTGTTGATCTTGTACCCCACTAATTTGCTGAAATCATTATTATTTATAGTAGCTTTGTTTTGGATTTTTCAGGATTTTCTGTATATAGGCTCATGACTTCTGCATATAGACAACTTTTTACCTGTTTCTTTCCAATGTGGATAGCTTTTATTTATTTTTCTTGCCTAACTGCTCTGTCTAGAACTTCCATTACAATGTTGAATACCAGTGATGACAGTGGACATCCTTATCTTGTTCCTGATCTTAGAGTGAACGTTGTTAGTCTCTCACCATTAAGTTGGATGTTAGCTGTTGGTTTTTCATAAATGTCTGTTATCAGGCTGAGGAAGTTTCATTCTATTCCTGTATTTCAAAGTGTTTTTATCAAGAAAGAGCTAAATTTTGTCAAATGCCTTTTCTGCAGAAAATTAGGTGATCATGTGTTTTTTCCCTTTCATTCTTTTAATATGGTGTATCACATTAATTGATTTTATTATATAGTTGAACCATCCTTGTATATCTGGGATAAATCCCATTTAACCATGGTGTCTAATTCTTTTAATGTGCTGTTTGATTCAATTTACTAGTATTTGGTTGAGGATTTTTGCATCTCTAGTCAGTAGAGTTATTGGTCTGTAATTTTCTTTTCTTGTGGTATTTTTTTCCTGGATTTGGCTTGAGGGTGATGTTGGTATTGAGACTGTTCTATTTCCTTCAGGTTTTTAAAAGAGTTTGAGTAGGATTGGAATTAATTATTTTTGGAATGTTTGGTAAAATTCTCTTGTGAAACCAGTTGGTCCTGGAGTTTTCTTTGTTGGGAGGTCTTTAATCACTGATTCAATATCTTTATTCATTATTGATTTGTTAAAGTCTTCTATTTCTTCTTGAGTCAGTGTAGGTTGCTCATGTGTTTATAGGAATTTGTCCATTTCATCTAGGTTATCTAATTTGTTGGCCTACACTTATTCATAGGATCATCTTATATTACTTTTTATTTAAGTAGGGTTGGTAGTGATGTTCACATTTTCATTTCTGATTTTACTTATTTGTGTTCTTTTTATCTTTGCCAGTTTTATAATGGTTTGTCAATTTTATCAATCTTTTCAAAGAGTCACCTTTTTAGTTTTATTGATTCTCTCTATTGTTTTCTCCTTATTCTCTATTTCATTTATCTCTGCTCTAATCTTTGTCATTTCCTTCCTTCTACTTACTTTGAATTCTGTTTGCTCTTCTTTTTCAAGTTGTTCCAGTTGTGAGGTTAGGTGTCCAATTTGAAATCTTTCTTCTTCTTTTTTTTAAAATTTTTTAAACATAACAACATACAAACATGAACATTATTATCATATGATCATTCCATTCTTGGTATATAACCAAAAACTCCACCATGATTATTTCTTAGAACACTTTCATCAATTCAGAAAAAGAAATAAAAAGAAAAAATAAAAAAACTCATACAAACCGTACCCATTACCCCTCCCTCTCATTGACAGCTAGTATTTCCATCTACCCAGTATATTTTAGCCTTTGTTTCCCCTATTTTTTTCTATATACTTACCACTCTCTTTCATTGATCACTAGCATTTCAATCTACTGAATTTATTTTAACATTTTCCCACTATTATTTATTTTTTAATCCATATGTTTTACTATCATGTGTTTTTTCCCTTCATTCTTTTAATATGGTGTATCACATTAATATGGTGTATCTACCATACTGTAGATAAAAGGAGCATCAGACACAAGGTTTTCACAATCTCGCAGTCACATTGCAAAAGCTGTATCATTATACAATCATCTTCAAGAAACATGGCTACTGGTACACAGCTCTACAGTTTCAGGCACTTCCCTCTGGCCTCTCCAATACACCTTAACTAAAAAGGTGATATCTATATAATGCATAAGAATAACCTCCAGGATAACTTCTCAACTCTGTTTGAAATGTCTCAGCCATTGACACTTTATTTAGTCTCATTTCTCTCTTTCCCCTTTTGGTCTAGAAGGCTTTCTCAACCCCTTGATGCTAAGTACCAGCTCATTCTAGTATTTCTGTCCCATGTTGCCAGGAAGGTTTATACCCCTGGGAGTAATGTCCCATAGAGAGGTGGAGGACAGTGAGTTTTCCTGTCATGTTGGCTGAGAGAGAGAGGACACATCTGAGCACCAAAAGAGGTTCTCTGGGGTGACTCTTAGGCCTAATTTTAAGTAGGCTTAGCCTATTCTTTGTGAGGGTAAGTTTCATATGAACAAACCCCAAGATTGAGGGCTCGACCTATTACTTTGGTTGTTGTCCCCACTGCTTGTGAGAAGATCAGGGATTCTCCACACGGGGAAGTTGAATTTTCCTCCTTTCTTGCCATTCCCCCAAGGGGACTTTGCAAATACGTTTTTATTCACTGATCAAATCACTCTGGAATTTATCGAGGCCTAACTCTGGACAAATCTACAAAATCTCATGCCCTACTCGAGGTTCCATGTACTTATGGTACTCAATTAAACTGTCCACATAGTTATATTAGGAAATGCACTAGTCAAAATATAAATTTTGTACCAAATAAACGGTTTTTGCTTTAGTCTCACACATAAGTTTAAGTTTTAAAATATGAATTACCATCTATTTTCAACATCCTGCAATATTGACATTCCTTTGTTCTTCCTCATGCAAAAACATTTTTTAATTTGTACATTTAGTCACTATCATTGTACACTCTAGGCATTCATTCATTATACCATCTCAGTCTTTATCATCTACCTTTCCTTCTGATTTCATTTGTGCCCCAAGCTGTCCTCCCTCTATCATTGTCATATTCACCTTCCTTCAGTGTACTAACATTATTGTATTACAGTTAGGTAGTATTGTGCTATCCACTTCTGAATTTTTACAATCAGTCCTGTTGCAAAATCTGTATCCCTTCAGCTCCAATTACCAAATATCTACCCTATTTCTATCTCATGATGATCTCTGTTCTTAACTGAAATTCTCCAAGTTCATTTACTAATGTAAGTTCATATCAGTGAGACCATATAGTATTTGTCCTTTTGTTGCTAGCTAATCTCACTCTGCATAATGTCCTCAAGGTCCACCCATGTTGTTACATATTTCGTAACTTTATTCTGTTGTACAGCTGCATAATATTCCATCATATGTATATACCACACCTTGTTTAGCGACTCATCTGTTGATGGACATTTTGGTTATTTCCATCTCTTGGAGATTGTAAGTACTGCTGCTATAAACATTGGTGTGCAAATGTCCATTTGTGTCCTTGCCTTCATGTCCTTTGAGTAGATACCTAGCAATGGTATTGCTGGATCATACAGCAATTCTATACTTAGCTTCCTGAGGAACTGCCACACTACCTTCCACAGTGGTTGTACCATTTTACATTCTCACCAACTGTGGATAAGTGTGCCTCTTTCTCCACATCCTCTCCAGCACTTGTTATTTTCTGTTTTATTGATAATAGCTATTCTGGTGGTGTGAGATAATTTCTCATTGTGGTTTTGATTTGCATTTCCTTAATAGCCAGGGAAGTTGAGCATCTTTACATGTGCCTTTTGGCCATTTGTATTTCCTCTTCTGAGAAGTGTCTGTTCATATCTTTTGCCCATTTTATAATTGGGTTGTTTGCCTTTTTGTTTTTGAGTTGAACAATCTCTTTATATATTCTGGATACTAGTTTTTACCTGATAAATCATTTGCAAATATTGTCTCCCATTGTGCAGACTGTCTTTTTACTTTCTTGACAAAGTTCTTTGATGGACAAAAGTGTTTAATTTTGAGAAATTCCCTTTTCTTTCTTTCTTTCTTCAATGCTCATGCTTTGGGTGTGAGATCTGGGAAACTACTTCCTATTATAAGTTTTATAAGATATTTCCCTACATTTTCTTCTAAAAATTTTATCGTCTTAGATCTAATGTTTAGGTCTTTGATCCATTTTGATTTAATTTTTGTATAGTATGTGAGATATGGATCCTCTTTCATTCTTTTGTATGTGGATATCCAGTTCTCTAGGCACCATTTATTGAAGAGACTGTTTTGTCCCAGGTGAGTTGGTTTGACTGCCTTATCAAAGATCAACTGTTCATAGATGAGAAGGTCTATATTTGAACAAGCTATTTGATTCCTCTGGTCAATATATCTATCTTTATGCCAGTACCATGCTGTTCTGACCACTGCAGCATTGTAATATACCTTTAAGTCAGGTAGTGTGAGACCTCAGACTTCATTTTTCTTTCTCAGGATATTTTTAGCTATTCGGGGCACCCTGCCCTTCCAGAAAATTTGGTTATTGGTTTTTCTATTTCTGAAAAGTACGTTTTGGGGATTTTAATTGGTATTGCATTGAATCTATAAATCAATTCAGGTAAAATTGACATCTTAACTGTATTAGTCTTCCAATCCATGAACACAGTATGCCCTTCCATTTATTTAGGTCTTCTGTGATTTCTTTTAGCTATTTCTTGTAGTTTTCTTTGTATAGGTCTTTTGTATCCTTAGTTAAATTTATTCCTAAATATCTTATTCTTTTAGTTGCAATTATAAATGGAACTTTTTTCTTGATTCCGCCTCAGATTGTTCATTACTAGTGTATAAAAACACTACAGGTTTTTGAGTGTTGATCTTGCAACCTGCCACTTTGCTGTACTCATTTATTAGCTCTAGTAGTTTTGCTGTGAATTTTTCAGGGTTTTCGACATTTAGTATCATGTCATCTGCAAACAGTGAGAGTTTTACTTCTTCCTTTCCAATTTTGACACCTTGTATTTCTTTCTCTTGTGTGGTTACTCTGGCTAGATCTTCCAACACAATGTTGAATAACAGTGGTGATAGTGGACATCCTTGTCTTGTTCCTGATCTTAGGGGGAAAGTTTTCAGCTTTTCCCATTGAGAATGATATTAACTGCAAGTTTTTCATAAATTCTCTTTATCATGTTGAGGAAGTTCCCTTCTATTCCTATCCTTCGAAGTGTTTTCAACAAGAATGGATATTGAATTTTGTCAAGTGCCTTTTCTGCATCAATCGAGATGATCACGTGGTTTTTTGTTTTGATTTGTTGATACAGTGTATTACATTAATTGATATTCTTATGTTGAACCATACTTGCATACCTAGGATGAATCCTACTTGGTCATGGTGTATAATTCTTTTAATGTGCTGTCTGGTTTGATTTGCAAGAATTTTGTTGAGGGTTTTTGCATCTATATTCATTAGAGAGATTGGTCTGTAGTTTTCTTTTCTTGTAATATCTTTGTCTGGCTTTGGTATGAGGGTGATGTTGGCTTCATAGAATGAGTTAGGTAGCCTTCCTGCCTCTTTAATTTTGTTGAAGAGTTTGAGCAGGATTGTTACTAATTCTTTCTTGAATGTTTGGTAGAATTCACATGTGAAACCATCTGGTCCCAGACTTTTTGTTTTTGTGAGCTTCTTAATGATTAATACAATTTCTTTACTTGTGATTGGTTTGTTGAGGTCATCTATTTCTTCTCAAGTCAATGTTGGTTGTTTATGCCTTTCAAGGAAGTTGTCCATTTCATCTACATTTTCTAGTTTATTAGCATAAAGTTGTTCATAGTATCCTCTCATTACCTCCTTTATTTCTGTGGAGTCAGTGGTTATGTCTCCTCTTCCATTTCTGATTTTATTTATTTGCATCCTCTCTCTTCTTCTTTTTGGACCTTGCTAAGGGTCCATCAATCTTACTGATTTTCTCATAGAACCAACTTTTCATTTTGTTGATTTTCTTGATTGTTTCCATGTTCTCAATTTCATTTATTTCTGCTCTAATCTTTGTTATTTCTTTCCTTTTGCTTGCTTTGGGGTTAGTTTGCTTTTCTTTCTGTAGTTCTTCCAAGTGGGTAGTTAATTCCTCAATTTTTGCTCTTTCTTCTTTTTTGACATAGGCATTTAGGGCAATAGATTTCCCTCTTAGCACTGCTTTTGCTGCCTGCCATAAATTTCAATATGCTGTGTTTTCATTTTCATTTGCCTTGAGATATTTACTAATTTCTCTTGTAATTTCTTCCTTTACCTACGGGTTGTTTAAGAATGTGTTGTTGAGCCTCCATATAGTTGTGAATTTTGAGGCCCTCTGCCTATTATTGATTTCCAACTTCATTCCTTTATGATCTGAGAAAGTGTTTCATATGATTTCAATCTTTTTTTTTTTTTTTAATTTGCATATGGGCAGGAGGCACCAGGGATCGAACTCCAGACCTCCATCACGGCAGGTCGGAGCTCTGCCTGCTGAGCCATGGCAGCCGCCCTGATTTCAATCTTTTTAAATTTATTGAGACTTGCTTTGTGACCCAGCATATGGTCTATCTTGAGAATGATCCATGAGCATTTGAGAAAAAGGTGTATCCTAATGTTGTGGGGTATAATGTTTTACAAATGTCTGTTAAGTCTAGCTCATTCATCGTATTATTCAAATTATCTATTTCTTTATTGATCCTCTGTCTAGATGTTTGGTCCATTGATGAGAGTAGGGAAGTGAAGTCTCCAACTATTATGATAGACGTGTCTAATTCTCTCTTCAGTGCTTGCCTCGTGTATTTTGGAGCATTTTGGCTTGGTGAATAAATATTTATGATTGTTATGTCTTCTATTGAATTGTTCCTTGTATTAATATATAGTGTCCTTCTTTGTCTCTTTTAACTTTTTATATTTGAAGTCTAATTTGTTGGATATTAGTTTAGCTACTCCTGCTCTTTTCTGATTGTTATTTGCATGAAATATCTTTTCCTAACCTTTTACTTTCAACCTATGTTTATCCTTGGGTATAAGATGCGTGTCCTGTAGACAGCATATAGATGGGTCCTGTTTTTAATCCATTCTACCAGTCTATGTCTTTTGATTGGGCAGTTTAGTCCATTAACATTTAGTGTTATTACTGTAAGGGCAGTACTTTCTTCTACCATTTTGCCTTTTGGATTTTGTATGTCCAATTTTTTTTCTTTTTACCTTTACTGATAGTCTTCATTTCTACACTCTTCTCCACACCTCTCGCCCTGTCTTTCCCTATCTATCTCTAGTGCTCCCTTTAGTATTTCTTGCAGAGCCAGTCTCTTGGTCACAAGTTCTTCAGTGATTTTTTGTCTGAAAATGTTTTAATTTCCCCCTCACTTTTGTAGGACTGTTTTGCTGGATATGGAATTCTTGATTGGCAGTTTTTCTCTTTTCATATCTTAAATATATCATACCATTGTCTTCTCACCTCCATGTTTCTGCTGAGAAATCTATGCATAATCTTATTGGTTTTCCCTTGTATGTGATGGATTGCTTTTCTCTTGCTGCTTTCAAGATTCTCTCTTTCTCTTTGATGTTTGAAATTCTGATTAGTAGGTGTCTTGGAGTATGTGTATTTTGATCTATTCTGTTTGGGGTATGCTGCACTTCTTGGATCTGTAATTTTAAGTCTCATAAGAGTTGGGAAATTTCCAGTGATAAATTCCTTCATTAGTTTTTCTCTCCTTTTCCCTTCTCTTCTCCTTCTGAGACACACACAACACATACATTCATGCACTTCCTGTTGTCATTCAATTCCCCGAGTTCCTGCTCATATTTTTCCATTCTTTTCCCTATATTTTCTTTCACTTGATGGATTTCAGATGTCCTATCCTCCAGTTCACTAATCCTATCTTCTACCTCTTGAAATCTTACATTGTATGTTTCCATTGTTTTTTTTTTCATCTCTTCTACTTCATTCCCATAAGTTCTATGATTTGTTTCTTCAGACTTTTGATTTCTTCTTTTTGTTTGTTCCTTGCCTTCTTTACATCCTCCCTCAATTCATTGATTTAATTTTTGATGAGGTTTTCCATGTCTGTTTGAACATTCTGAACTGTTTCAACCCCTGTATCTCATTTGAATTGTTAGTTTGTTCCTTTGACTGGGCCATATCTTCAATTTTCCTAGTATGATTTATTATTTTTTGTGGGTGTCTAGGTATTTAATTTCCTTTTTGATTATTCTGGAGTTTGTTTTCACTTTTTTTTTAGCTAGGATGTTCTTGCTGGATGACTTTTTTTATCTATCTGTTCTTTGCAGTCAGTTCGGCTTATTCTAGACCTCTAGCTTTGGTTTTGTTTAACAGTTCAGAATTTTTCAATTCTTGTTTTCTTGTTTCTCGCCCTGCCTACATGGTGCCTTTTTTTCCACCTTAAGAGGGTCTACTTAGGTATTATAGACCCCAGTCTGATTTTCCTAGAATAAACTGGCCTAGAATAAACTCTTTCATCTCACGAGGAAAGAGTCACCCGCATCAGTTTTCCATGAGGGTGAGACCCAGCAGGTTGAAAGAATTTCCTATGTAGCCTCTGGACTCTGTATTTTTCTTATTCTGCCTGGTCTGTGGTGTTTGTCTGCCTGTGGGTGCCACCAGCACAAGGTGATGTGGTACCTTTAACATCAGCAGACTCCCTGCTGGGGTATGGTTGAGACAGAGGAGAGCTTGTAGGCTGGCTTTAATCATTTCAGTTTCCCAGATCCTGGGGTCTGAACTCCTTCAGGGAGGGATTCCACCTGAGCTGGGCTCCACCCCTCTCCTGGGGAAGGCACAGCCTCCAGACAAACTCTCAAACAAGCATAATTCTGCCCATTCCTGGGGCAGTGGAGTCTGAGAAGCCCTGTAGCTATATCCAAAGAGCAGTCAAGCTGTAGAAACACAGCCACAAAAAAGAAAAGAAAAGAAAAAGATCCTTTTTAGAGCAGGACCCTGTTCCTCTGATTTGCCAATCAAGAGCAGAAGTTGGTACGTTGCTCTGTGTATCTCCAGGTCATATGTGCCCCCTCTTTTCCTTCAGGACCCAGACCCTTTCAAGTATTTTATGCTGTCTGATCCAAAAAAACGCTCTCTTTTTTTTCTTTCTCCATCAGCCCTGCCCCCTCTGCGCTGGTGCAAAAACTAGCAACCTCAGCTTTTATTCGAGGTTCAGTTGAGCTGGGGGCCTATTTTTAATAGTCAGAGTTTGCTAATTAATTCTACAAAATTGGAGCTTGGTAGAGCTCACCCCCTTGCTGTAAGTAAAATTTCTTTCCTTTCCCTTCCTGGAAGCATCCTGTGGGATAGGGGCATGGCTGCCATGGCTTGGGGGACTCATAGTTCTGGGTGGGCTCGCAGCTGACCCAGCCTGTCCAGACTGGGGTATGCTGTGTGTCTGGTCATGATGTGGTCCCAGTATTTGTTTGTACTGTTCCTGGCTATTTACTAGCTGCTCTGGAGCACAAACTAAATCCCACACCTCACTAAACCGCCATCTTGGCCATCTTTTTTTTAATGTTAGCATTTAGAGCTATAAATTTCTCTCTCAGCACTGCCTTCACTACTTCCCATATGTTTTGGTATATTATGTTTTCATTTGCCTCAAGACATTTCTTAATTTCTCTTCTGAATTCTTCTTTGACCCACCGATTGTTGAAGAGTGTGTTCCTTAAATTCCACCTATTTGTAAATTTTCCATTTCTCCCTGTTATTGATTTCATTCCATTGTGGTCACGAAAGATATATTGTATAATTTCAATGTTTTTTAATTTATTGATACTTGTTTTGTGATCTAAGGTACGGTCTATCCTAGAAAATGCTCCATGTGTACTGGAGAAAAATGTGTATTCTGTTACTGTTTGGTAAAGTGTTCTGTAGATTTTGTTAGGTCTAGTTGTTTTAGAGGATCCATTCAAGTCTTCTATTTCCTTGTGGATCTTCTGTCTATATATCCTATCCATTTTTGGAAATGATGTATTAAAGTCTCCTATTAATGTAGCACCATCTATTTCTCCCTTCTAATCTGTCAATGTTTGCTTCATATATTTTGGGGCTCTGATATTTGCTGCATACGTATTTATAAATATTGTTTCTTTTGTTGAATTGACCCCATTATCAGTATGTAATGTAATGTTTTTGTCCTCCATGGCAGTTTTTTACTTAAAATCTATTTTATCTGATATTAATATAGGTACCCTCGTTCTCCTTTGGTTAATACTTGCATGTATACTTTATCCATATTTTTCATTTTCAACCTATTTATGTCTTTAGATTTTTTTTCTTTATTGGAGATTGGAGATAAACCCATATTTTGTGGGTTTATAGAACAATCATGCATAAAATACAAGGTTCTCATATACCACCTTATTATGAACAACTTGCATTGGTATGGAATATTGGTTATAATTTATAAAAGTATATTTTTATAATTGTATTATTAACTACAGTCAATGGTTTGACTTAGGGGTTCACTGTGTAGTGGAGTTCTATGAATTAAAAAAAATTCATTTTGTTACCATTTATACAACCTAATATTTTCCCTTTAATCACATTCAGATATATACTTCAGTGCTCTTAATTATATTTACAATTTTGTGCTACCATCACCACCATCTATTACCAAAATATTTCATTCAGTCCAAATAAGATCCCTGTGCATTTTAAACTTTCATTCTCTATCCCTTCCCATCCTATGGTAACCTGCATTCTAGATTCTGACTCTATGAGTTTGCTTAGTCTAGTTATTTCATAACAGTGAGATCATACAATATTTGTCCTTTTGTGTCTGGCTTATTTCCCTGAAGATGGCATCATCAGGGTTCATTTCTGTTGTCACATGTATCAAAGTTTCATTATTTTTATAGCTGTTTCATATTCCATTGCATATATTTACCACATTTTGTTTATCCAGTCATCAGTTGATGGACACTTGGGTTGCTTCCATCTTTTGGCAACTGTGAATAATAACACTATGAATATTATTGTGCAAATATCTATTTGAATCCCTGCTTTCAATTCTTTTGGTTATATATCTAGAAGTGGGATTGCCAGATTATATGGTAATTCTAGACTTAACTTTCTAAGGAACTGCCATACTGTCTTTCACAGAAACTACAATTTTACATTGCCACAAGCAATGAATGTTATTTCTCCACATCCTCTCCAACTCTTGTAATTTTCATTTTTTAAATAGCAGCCATTCTAATGGGTGTGAAATGGTATCTCTGTGTTTTTTAATTTGCATTTCCCCAATGGCTAATTATTTTGAATGTCTTTTCATGTATGTCTTTCATTTTTATGTATTTTTGGAGAGACGTCTATTCAAGTCTTCTGCCCATTTTTAAATCGTTCGTCTTAATATTGGTAAGTTGAAGGTTTCTTTATATATTCTGGATATTAAATTTTTTCAAGTACGTGGTTTCCAAATATTTTCTCACATTGTGTAGGTTGTCATTTAACTTTCATGGTAATGTCCTTGAGTCACAAAAGCTTTTAATTTTGAGGAGGTCTCATTTATTTATTTTTCCTTTTTGTCTTTTACATTTTAAGTAATTACTTATAATATATATAAGTATTTATATAAGCCTTATATAAATATAAGGCTTTCTTCTATTGTTTTGTTAATTAGTCTTTGTAAGGCTAATACCTTTTTTGTCCCACAATTGTTCTGTTTGTACCTACTTTCATATTTATTTATTTATTTATTTTTGGCATTTTACCTTGCTGAGTCCCTTATCATTTTTTTCAGAATATATTTGTCATATATTTTCCTTGTGGTTACCACGGGGTTAAAATTTAAGATCTTAAATATATAGCAATCATTTGTGATTTGATACCAACCAATAGTGCACACACACATACAAACACACACATTGTTCTTAAAGCCTTCTGTTCCTCCACCTTTTTTTGTTGACTTGTTACAAATTATATCATTGTTCATTTATGTCCCCAAGCCATAGATGTAGCATTACTTTTTATGTATTTGCATTTTAGCACCTTACTGAATAAAAAATGGAGTTACATGCCAAAAAACACAATACAATAGTAATGGAATTTATAATTACCCTAAATGGTTACCTTTACCTGGGCCCTTTCTTTATCCCACTTTGAACCACTGGTAATGTCCTTTACTTTCGATCTGAAGAATTCCCTTTAGCATTGCTTGTAGGACAGGTCTAGTGGTGATGAATTCTTTCAGCTTTTGTATATCTGGAAATGTCTTATTGTCTCCTTCATTTTTTAAAGTCTTGCCAGATAAAAGGTTCTTAATTGGTGATTATTTTCTTTCAGGACTTTCAATATTTCAACCCACTGCCCTCTTGCCTACTTGGTTTCTGATGAGAAATTGACATGTTGTCTAATTAGGACTCACTTTTACATTACATATTGCTTTTCTTTCAAAGCTTTCTAAACTCTCTCTTTTCTTTTTCATTTAACAATTTGATCAGTATGTTACTGGCTTTTCTTATTTCTCTCCAATTTTATGCTGTTTAGTGTTCTCTGGGCTTCTTGGTTGTGCCTGCTCATTTCCTTTGCTAAGTTTGGGAAGTTTCTTTCATTATTTCTTTGATACTCCTTCTGCCCATTTCTCTCTTTCTTTTCCTTGTGGGACTCCCACAATGCATATAGTGGTTGCTTGATGGTGTCCCAGAAGTCTCTTAGTCCATTTTTACTTTTTAAAGTTCTTTTTTCTTTCTGCCCCTCCATTTCTATTACTTGTCTTTGAGTTCACTGATTCTTTCTTTTGCCAGCTCCAATCTGCTGTTGAAACTCTCCTGGGAATATTTAATTTCAGCTATTATGGTTTCAATTTCAATAATGGTATTTGGATCTTTTAAAAAATTTTCTGTTTCTTTATTAAGGTACCTATTTTGTTTTCCTGATCTTCTTTAGTACTTTCTCTGTATTTTCATTCATTTCTTTGAGCATATTGACTGTCTTCCTGTGATCCTTTAGTTCTTTTACTCTATTTTCCTTCATCCCTTTGACCATATTGAAGATTATTTTTTAAAGCCTTTGTCCAGTATGTCCAAAATCTGGTCTTCTTTGTTGATGTCTCCTGGATTTTATCCTATTTTTGAATATGCCACCATTTCTTTCTCTTTGCTTGCCCTATAATCATTTGTTGCACAATGTACATTTCTGTATTTTAAAATGTTAACCCTGTTATTTATGTCCTGAAATGTCTCTTTCTTGGGTTTATATCTAGCTAATGATGTGAAAGAGATTCTCTTGAGCATCAGGAGGTAACAAACCAAGCAAACATAGAACAAAAACAACACCACCTTTTACTGCCTTTGCAAACTGGTTTTGCATTAGCTGATGCTCTCCCTCAGGTTGGACCCCTCCCATCAGAAAGGTGAGACCAAGGTGAAAGCAAAGTGCAGGGTCTTCCCCTGTCTTTTCTGGGCCGGTGTCTTCTTGGTTTGTGCTTGCTAGTGGCTATAGGCGTTCTGTTTACAGGTGTTTTAATGCTCCCTCTATCTTCTCCCTCTTTTGGCTGTTCCACTGTAAGATATAAAGCAGGTAAGCCTTTGCCCCAAGCCACCCCTCACAATTGCTACTTAAAGTGCTTTCATTGACTCAAGCTGTTTTTTCCTGGAAGGCAAATTCAAGGCAGGGGCGCACATGGGAGTGGAGTTCCTCAAGATATTCTTTCCCAGATGAAGGAAGGCCAGAATTCCATAAAAGGATTGTTGGGCCAGCTCCCAGTTGCCCTTAGGAGGGGCCAGGAAGGGTGTCAGGAGCTTCTTCTATAACTCCCCAAAGCTACACTTTCTTGACTGGGCACCTGCCCAGCAAATAAAGCCCTTCAGCTATTCTCTGCAATTTGGGGAAAGTATTCAGTCTTTAAGTCTCCTCTGATGCCTTTGTTCTAGGTGAGTTGGAGTAGTTGCTCCCCTCAGAGCCATGTCCTCAGCAATCTGAAGTAGCTAATCAAAAGGAAAGATCAATGATTAGACCAGGCCACCGCCCTAGATCTTAGGGAACTATGCTTTTATGTCCCTCCTTGTCACCAGCAAGCTACACTAGGGTCCAGACCCCACTGCTGTCTGTTACAGGAGTGGGAGATGGAAACAGTAACTGCTGCTGGAGAGATCTGTCTATTGGTATTTCAAGCAACTTACCTGCCTTTCCTCCTGCTCTTCCCTGGATGCTGTAGTGTTCTACCAGACTCTGGAGTTTTGAAATTCTTGATTCAGAGAGTTTCTTTCTGTTTATTAATTGTTCTGTGGATGGACTGATTCCTGGAGCTTCCTACTCTGCTTTATCCCCCAATTCCCATCTTTTCATGGTTTAGGTATCAAGGTAAAGCTTGCCTCATAGATTGTGTTGGAGAGTCCACTTTTTTTCTATTGTAATCCTACCACAAATGACCAGTACGATTTACATTTAAAATCATGACCCTGGAGGTTTTTTTATGGAGAAAAAAATTGATGTCTTATTGAAGTTTTAATGTATATTTAAATTCACAATCCAGAAAAAAAATCAACAAATTTTCACAAAGTGTACTCAATCATATGACTGGCACAGATCATAAAATATAATCTTACCTGCACCCTGGAATTGCCTCTCACAACCCCTTCTAGTAATTATTTTTGGGAAGATTTTTAAACCAATTAATTTATTTAATTATATTGGATTTTTCAGGTTGTCTATTTCTTTATGGTTCACTTTTATTGTTATAATTTTCCAGATGTATTTCTATTACATCTAAGTTTTCAAATTAATCACATGAAGTTGTTTATCATATTCTTTTATGTCTCAAATATCTGCTCTATCTATAGTTAAATATTATTTATTTGTGCCTTCTTTCATTTTGTCTTGATCAGCCTTTTTGGGCATTTATAAATTGTTACTCTTTCAGCGAGACAACTTTGGGCTTTGTTTATTCTATAATATCCTTGTCTTCTATGTCATTGATTTCAGCTGTTTCATATCATTTTTATCTCCCTTTCTGTATTTTGAGTTTTGTTCTGTTTTTCTTTTTCTCACCTAAGCTGGATGCTTAGCTCATTGATTTTCACTTTCTTATTTTCTAACATAAGCATTTAAGAATATCCATTTCTGGCTAGAAACCATTTTAGTTAACTCTTACGATGCTTGTAATATAGAATTCTTGTTATTGTTCAGTCCTGATTATTTTATAATTTGTATTGTGATTTTTTTTCAAAATAAGCTAGTTTAAGGACGTTTTAAAATTTCAAAACGTAATTGTATAAAAAGTTATCTTTTGTATTTTTGAGCTAAATCTCATTGTGATCAGATTATTTCATCTGTATGATAAGTATTTTGAACTTTGTTGTCCTATGACAATTGGCTGAGAAAGTGATCAGTTTCAATAAATGACTTGTGTGCTTCAAAAAACAAAACTTATTTTTCATCTGATTGATGTAGAGATTCTTATATATCTATTAACTCAAGGTTCTTAATCATGAACTTAAACTCTTTTACATCCTTAGTGATTTTTTGATGGTTTTGCTTTATTGCTGGAATAATTGTCAAAGGAATGTGTTAATTTATTCTTCCCTGAGGGCAGCGGTATGAATTTTACATAAGCGTTCTGTAAATATTTCTTTTAGGTCTTGAAGAACTATCATTAGGAACATTCAAACTTAGAATTTATATTCTTTTGCTGGATTAAACCATTCAATCAATAAGCAATCTTCTGGGAAGATGGGAGATTAGGATATGTTGAGTTAACATCTTCTCCAAGGAATAGCTAGAGATGTGACAGAAAAACAACCTGGACAGCACTTTCAGGCTGTAAGGCTGTAAGTGACCTGGGAGGGTCTTCTCCACCAAATAAGGAGGCTCTGGTTGCAAAAGCTGGGGAACTGAGACCCAGAGAACTGGAGACTATTCAGCTAGTGCAAACAGCTTAACATGCCCCTTTCCAAAGAGAAGCCTGGAGCACTAGGAGTGCATGGACAGGGGGACAAGGAAGTAAGTAAAGCCGCGTTCCCTGAAGGCACTCCATTCGCAGGAGACACCTCCACTCCATGAAATGTGACCCGCACCGTACACACCCTACCCCCAACCTCCATGCTCCAAGCACCCCCGCATCTCCACCCCAACATCTGGCCTGTGCATGCACACACACCCACCCCAGCCTGCCCCACTTCTCCCGTGCAAGAGCTTCACCCCTCCCAGATGCAGGCACTGCAACCAGCCCCTCGTCCCTCCACCTCCCTCTACCTGCCCCCTGAAGAGGCTCACCTGCACATCTGGGCCACACCTGCCCCCAGCCCTTACAGCTCGGCAATCCTGCCCCCGCTCCCTGAGCTCTGTGCACATGCATATCAACATGCTGCACCCCGAGACCCAAGTATGTACAGGGGCACACTAACGTCCTGCCCATCCCCATACCAATGCATCTGTGCCATGACCCCTTGACCCCTGCCCACTGCCCCCATGCCCAATGCAAGCATGCATCCCCTTCCCAGTCCCACACTGACACACACACACACACAACTTTGCCCCATCCCCCGGAACAAGGGCTCCACTCCCATACCCGGCAGGTGCTCATGAGCGCATCTGTGCCACACAGCTCTGGCCCAGTGCACACATGCAACCCTGTCCCCTCCCCACACACCTGTGTATCCATGCCAGGGTCTGGCTCACCCCAGACATGCATACACATGCCCCAAGCCCAACTCATGCTGCGCAACCCCCTCAATCTGCACCCTGTCCCTGCATATGCACCCCACCACATCCCAGTCCCCCAGACAACCTCATAAGGAGACATCTTTGCCACATCCTTCTTGCTTCCTGACCTCTGCTCTCAGAACCTCTCACCCTGATATCCACGACACCGTGCTCCACATTCCAATGGCATCCTGCCCACACATTAGGGCCCTGCACATACGCATAGCTTATTTCCCCCCTCCCCCTATCTGACTCCTGCCAGGCCCTACCTCTGTGTCCCCCACATCACATCTTGCTTCTGCACTCCCAGACCTCCCCAAGCTACACCCTGCCCCAATAGCCCCTACACTACCCTCCACAACCCTGCACCCCACACCCCACTCTCCCAAGCACCAGCATAGTGCTCCGACTCATGCATATATTTGTGCCACACCCTGTTAACACACTATTATGCCCAGACCCATGCCTCATGTCCAACCGCACACCCATTCCATAAATACAACACCTTAGATGACTGAAGGAAATCAACTCCCAAAGTAAACCTATCAAGATATTTACATGCTTGAAGGCAACAGAAAATCACAAAGTGTATGATAATGCAAACAGATGTAGTCCAGCCTAATGACCAAATTAAAACACTGGAGGAGACACAGACTTTGGAACAACTAATCAAAGATATTCATACATGTCTACTAGATAAAATCAATGCTCTAGAAGAGCATAAAGAAGAATTTGAAAAAATAAATAGAAAAAACGGCTGATATCACAGAGATTAATGATGCTGTACACCAAATAAAATATATACTAGTGACACACAACAACAGATTTGAGAGGCAGATGAAAGAATTAGCAAACTAGAGGACAAGACAACTGATTTGAAACACATAAAAGAGCAAATGACAAAAACAATGGAAAAATCGGATTTGGATCTCAGGGATAGATGAACAAAACAAAGCACACAAATATAAGAATCATCAGTGTCCCAGAAAGAGAAAAGAAGAGTAAAGGGCTAGGAAGATTAGTGGAGGATATAATGGGGGAAACTTCCCAACCCTTGTAAAAGATGCAAATATGCAAATCAAAGAAGCCCAATGAAATCCAAATAGAATAAATCCAAATAGGCCTACTGCAAGACACATAACAATCAGCCTGTCAAATGTTGAAGAGAAGCAGAAAATCCTGAAAGTGACACGACATAAACAATCTACTACATACAAGAGAATCCACATAAGATTGAGTTTGAACTTCTCAACAGACACTATGGAGGCAAGAAGGTGTGGTATGATATATTTGTGATATGATCCTGAAAGAGAAAGACTTCCAGCCAAGAATTCTGTACGCATCCAAGTTGTCCTTCAACAGTGAGGGCGAGATTAAAATTTTCACAGGCAAATGTTGAGAGAATTTGTCAAAAGAGACTGACCCTACAAGAAATACTAAAGGGAGTTCCGTTGACTGAAAAAAAAAAAAAAAAAAAAAGACAGGAGAGGGTGGTCCGGAGGAGGGCACAGAATTGAAGAGTACCAGTCAGGGTAAGTTAAAGGATAAAAAGAGAAAGAGGGAAAAGTATATATAGATCTGACAAATAAAATCCAAAAGATAAGATGGTGGATTCAAGACATGCTTTTACAGAAGTAACTTTGAATGTTAAAGGACTAAACTTACCAATTTAAAGATACAAATTGGCAGAATGGATCAAGAAACACAATCCACTGATATGTTGCTTACAAGATACAAGGATACAAATAGACTAGAAGTGAAAGGATGGAAAAAGATGTTCCACGCAAGCTGTGACCAAAAGAAAGCAGGAGTAACTATACTAATACCAAACAAAATAGACTTTAAATGTAAAGACATCTTAAAAGACAAAGAAGGACAATATATATTAATAAAAGGAACAATTCACCAAGAAGAAATAACAATCATAAATGTTTATGCACCCAATCAAGGACCCCCAAAGTACATGTGGCAAACATTGGCAAAACTGAAGGGAGTGATAGATGTTCCAACAATAATAATAGGAGACCTCAAAACACCACTCTCCTCTATAGATAGAACAACCAGACAGAGGATCAACAAGGAAATAGAAAATGTAAACAATTTGATAAATGACTTAGACCTAACAGACATATGTAGGTCATTACAGCCCAGAACACCAGACTATACGTTCTTCTCTAGTACTCATGGATAGATCATATGCTGAGGCACAAGACAGGTCTTCATAAATTTAAAAATATTGAAATCATTCAAAGCACTTTCTCTGATCACAAAAGAATGAAGCTGGAAATCTATAACCACCAAAAACATAGAACTTTCACAAATATATGGTGATTAAATAACACACTTTGAACAACCAGTATGTCAAAAAAAGAAATTGCTACAGAAATTGGTAACTATCTAGAGACACATGAAAATGGGAATACAACATAACAGAACTTATGGGATGTGGCAAAGGCAGTGCTGCGATGGACAAAATAGTATATTCAATAAATGGGCATGAGAGAACTGGATATCAATAGCCAAAAGAATGAAAGAGGACCCTTACCTTATATCCTATACAGAAATTACTCAAAGTGCATCAAACACCTAAATATAAGAACCAGTGCCATAAAACTCTTAGAAGAAAATGTAGGGAAACATATTCGAGACCTAGTAATAGGAGGTAGCTTCCTAAACTTTACACCCGAAGCACAAGCAACAAAAGAAAAAATAGATAATGGGAACTCCTCCAAATCAAATGCTTTTTTGCCTCAGAAGGCTTCACTAAAAGGTGAAGAGGCAGCTGATTCAAAGGGAGAAAATATTTGTAAATCATCTACTAGATAAAGTTTTGATATCCTATATACATGAAGAAATCATTCAATACAACAACAAATGAACAAACAATCCAATTATAAAATGGGCTAAAGATATGAATAGGCATTTTTTCCAAAGAGCAAATACAGATGACTCAAAAGCACATAAACAGATGCTCATTTTCTTTAGTTATAAGGGAAGTCCAGATCAAGAATATAATGAGATACCACTTCACACCTATGAGAATGGCTGCTATTAAACAAACAGGAAATTATAAATGATGGAGACAATGTGGAGAAATTGGGACACTTATGCACTGTTGGAGGGAATGTATAATGATATAGCCACTGTGGAAGACAGTTTGGTGGTTCCTTAGGAAACTAAATATTGCGTTGCCCTATGACCCGGCAATAGCACTACTCGGTATATACCCAGAAGAGCTGAAAGCAGTGACACAGACATTTGCACACTGATGTTCATAGCAGCATTATTCACAATTGCCAAAAGATGGAAACAAACCAAGTGCCCATCAACAGATGAGTGGATTAACAAAATATGGTATACACATATGATGGAATATTATTCAGCAGTAAGATGAAATGATGCCCCGAAGCATATTACAAGGTGGATGAACCCTAAGGACATAATGCTGAGTGAAACAAGCCAGGCACAAAAAGATAGATATTGCATGACTCCACTTTCATGACCATAGTAAAAGTAAAGTCAGAGGCTTATAATACAGAATATAGGGGACCTAGAGATACATGGAAGCTAGCGATGGCTGAATGGTTAGTTAATGTGGTTGAACTTTAAATGTAAGAGGATAGATGTGAAGGTGGTTCATTAGTGGTTCTATAAGTAATATTGCCATATTACCATGTGAAGAGGAACATGACTGAAAAGGGTTGAATAGATCCATATGTCCTACTAAAGAACACTGCAAATATAAGTTATTGCATGAACTACTTCAAAGGTATGAATCTTGTGCAAAGCATGTATAATTTCATGGTATAGGGGGAAAACTGCTGCTGCATGCTATGGGCAATAGCAAGAAATCATCAACTGTACCACAGCAATACTAGGGGCAAATAATGGGGCAAGGGATAAGAGTTAAGGGGAGGTTTGGATTTTCTATTTGGCAGGTGTGTTCATTGGTTATGTTTTCTCTTGAGAACAATGAAACTGTCTAAAATTAAGAGTGTTGATAGGCTGTTGACTTTTGACATTATACATATTGCTCAATGGATGGAGGTGGCTGAAGGATTCACTGACTGAGAAATAGAATAGTGAATGATGGTGTATACATATGATTGAATATTGTCCTGCTACAAAAAGGAATGAAGTTGTGAGGCATTCAACATTGAGAATGAACCTGTGAGACGTTTTGTGAGTAAAAATAAACCAGAAACAAAGTATGAATATTGAATGGGTTCATTTGCAAAATACTTTTAAGAAAATTGAGGACTAGATTGTAAGCTCTTATAGCAGTCACATTTAGTCTGAAGTGGTAATTGTTATTTCTAGATTTTTAGAGGCTGTGCTTATATGCATAAACTGGTATTTAAAGATAAGAATGAAGCTGATGAGGTCATGATTAAGGTAATTCACAATACACGGGTAAGGAAGACATTGTCTGTATTTTGGAAATTTACCT
>PVIY010010770.1:0-67565 GCA_004026745.1 Myrmecophaga tridactyla | reverse complement strand
CCTACTTTCAGTTCTTTTGGGTATATTCATAGAAGTGGAATTGCTGGGTCCTAATTTTCTTCTTAACTTTGTGAGAAAATGCCAAACTGCTTTCCACAATGACTACACTTTACATTTATACTAACAATATATGAGGGTTCATATTTGTGTGAATACTCATGAATATATGTACTTTCTGTTTGTTTGTTTTTTTAAGTAGTCAGTACAGAGTTGTGAAAAGGTATCTCATTATGGTTTTAATTTACATTTCCATAGCGGCAAATTATATTGCACATATTTCCATGTGCTTATCTGCCACTTCTATATCTTCTTTGGAGAAATGTCCATTCAAGTCTTTAGCCCATATTTAATTCAGGTGTTTGTCTTTTGGCTGCTGAGTTATAGGAGCTCTTCATATATTCTGGATATAAAATAGTTTGCAAATATATTGTTTCCAAATATTCTTTCTTTAAGTAGTTTTTTGTTGTTTTTTTTAATTTTCAGAACAAAGTCCTTTGATGCCCCAAAGTTTTTTATTTTGATGAAGCATCATTTATCTTTTTCTTTTTTTGCTTGGTTTTTGGTGTAAAGTTCAAGAAACCACTTCCTGACACATGTCCCAAAGATACTTCCCTATTATTTCTTCCAGGGATTTTATAGTTATCATTCTTTAGGTCTTTTATCTATTTGGGATTAAATGTTTGTTTATGGTGTGAGGTAAGTGTCTACATTCATTCTTTCGCACGTGGAAATCCAGTCTTTTCACCAACATTTTTTGAGAAGACTATTCTTTCCCCATTGTTCTAGTGTGTAAGCTGCCAGAATGCAATATACAAGAAATAGAATGGCTTTTAAAAAGGGGAATTTAAAAAGTTGCTAGTTTACAGTTCTAAGGCTGAGAAAATGTCCCAATTAAAACAAGTCTATAGAAATGGCCAATCAAAGGCATCCAGGGAAAGATATCTTGGTTCAAGAAGGCCAATGAAGTTCAGGGTTTCTCTCTCAAGTGAGAAGTCACATGGCAAACAGTCAGAGTTTCTCTCTCATCTGGAAATGCACATGGTGAACACAATTAGGGGTCCTCTCTCATCTGGAAGGACACATGGCAAACATGGCATCATCTGCTAACTTCTTCTCCTGACTTCCTTCATGAAGATCCCTGGGAGATATTTTCCTTCTCCATCTCCAAAGGTCGCTGGCTGGTGGACTCTGCTTCTCGCAGCTATATCGTTCTGCTCTGCTCTCTCTGAATCTCCTTCATTCTCCAAAATGTTCCCTTTTTTATAGGACTCCAGAAACTTATCAAGACCCACCCAAATGGACGGAGACATTTCATCACCTAACCCAGCTTAAAAACCACTCTTGATTAAATCACATCTCCAGGGAGATGATCTGATTACAGCTTCAAACATACAGTATTGAATAGGGATTATTCTGCTTTACAAAATGGGATTTAGATTAAAACATGGCTTTTCTAGGGTACATACATCCTTTCAAACCAGCACACCCATTGAGTGGACTTGGCACCTGTGATGGTTAGGTTCATGGGTCAACTTGGCCAGGTGATGGTGCCCAGTTGTCTGGTCCAAGCAAACATTGGTTTATCTGCTGGTTTGAGGACATTTCATGAACTTAAATCATGAGCAAGTTGGCTGTACCCATGGCTGAGTACATCTGCAGTCATCTAAGGGAGTGTCTTATGCAATGAGTTCCACTTAATCTAATCACCTGAAGATTTTTCAGGAGAATTCGAAAAAGAGCATCTCTCTTTCCACTTCAGCCAGCCAGCCTCTCCTGGGAAGTTCATTGAGGACCTTTATTGTAGCTGCTAACCTGCAGACTGCTCTGCAGATTTTGGACTCTTATGTCCTCACAGTTGTGAGAAATATTTTTTTATAAATCTCATGTTTGCAGAACTCTTCTGCTGGTTCTGTTTCTCTAGAGAACCTTAACTATTAATACAAGTTGGTACCTGGAGTGGTTTTGGAGAAACAGAATCTTAAAACTAGACTTTTACAATTGGTTTTCTACTCTAGTTATACTCAAAGGCACTGATGACTCTATTTACAATAATCAGGATGGCACTGACAGTCCATGACATGAGTTGGCAATAGAGATATGCAAATATCTAGAGATATGCATTTGATTCTGTTAATTATATGCTTTTACCAGGCAAGGGTCTGAGTGACTGTATTTTTGACATTTTAACATGGTTTTGTGGAGTTATAAAATATAATGATGTTGACTGGTTGTTCCTAGATACACTGGATACAGTTATGAGAGACAGGGATGAGCTAAAGGCTTCAAATTTGCAGCTTAAATGCAGTATGAAAGATGTAATAGTTTCTATGACTGCCCTGAAAGAAAATCTTATTTTCCATGGTCGCAGACTTGAGATCTGTGAAAATCGCACCCAGAGTCTCATTGTTAGAGTAGCAGATTTATGTTGAAATCTCAACCTTGCAGGGTGTCTGCTGTTAAAGTGCGAGCATTGATTAGAAAGGAGTGGGATCCTGAAAATTGAGATGGGGACATATGGATTGATAATGGTAGCTCTGGGGACACTGAAACCCTAGATTCTGCTGAGTCTTTTCTAGATAAACCTGTAATGCTACTGGGCCTTAGTAGAGACTGAATGCTTAACCATGAGCCACCAAGTTACCATGAGACCTTTGTTGTCTATCAGGATCTTGGTGTTGTCTGACCCACCAAGCCATAAAGTTGGGTGTATACAGTAACACTCCATCATAAAATGGAAACAGTATATATGAGATAGGGCCAGAGCAGGTTCTGAAGGCACATGTAAGTTAAATGAGAAAATGGTCCAAATGCCCATGGTCCCTACTCCTGCCACATTACTTTCTCTTTCCCATCCAAGAGCTATGGCCCCTTGGGGAGTACCTTGGGGTCAGTTGACTAAGGTAGAGAAAACTTGTGCCTGCTTTATAGATAGTTCAGCATGATGTGCAGGTGCCACCCAAAAGTGGGCAGTTGCAGCACTACAACCCCTTTTCAGGATGTCCCTGAAGGACACTAGTGAGGGAAAAATTCTCCCAGTAGGCAGAAGTTTGAGCAGTGCACAGTGTTGTTCATTCTGCTTTGAAGGAGAACTGGCAGGAGGTGCATTTGTATACTGACCCTTGGGTTGTTGCTAATGGTTAGCTGGATGATGAGGGACTTTGCAGGAGCATGATTGGAAGATTGGTGACAAAGATGTCTGGGAAGAGGTATGTGGATAGACCTTTGTGAGTAGGCAAAAAACATGCAGATATATGTGTCCCATGTGACTGTGCACCAGAGGGTGACTTCAGCAGAAGAATGTTTTAATAAAATAATCAAGTGGATAAGATGACCCGTTCTGTGGATACCAGTCAGCCTCTTTTCCTAGCAACTCTTCTCATTGCCCAATGGGCTCATGAACAAAGTGGTTATGGTGGTAGGAATGGACTTCCTACCAGCAACATTGACTTCCACTCACCAAGACTGACCTGGCTACAGGCGCTGCTGAGTACTCACTCTTCTGCAGCACAGACCCACACTCACCTCCTGATATGGCATCACTCCCTAAGGTGTTAAGCATGCTATCTGATGTCAGGTACTCTAGATATGGGTTTGCCTTCCCTTCATGCAATGCTTCTGCAAAAACTACCATCTGTGGACTCACAGAATGTCTTATCCACTGTCATCATTTCCACATAGCATTGCTTCTGATTAAGGAACCCACTTCATAGCCAATGAAGTGCAGGAATGCTCACGGAACTCTCTGGTCTTAACATGTTCCCCATCATCCTGATGCAACTGGGTTGATACAATGGTGGAATGGCCTTTTGAAGACTCAATTACAGTACCAACTAGGTGGCAATACCTTGCAGGGCTAGGGTGCTGTTCTCCAGGAGGCTCTGTATGCTCTGAATCAGCATCTGCTGTACGGTGCTGTTTCTCCCATAGCCAGGATTCATGGGTACAGGAATTAAGGGGTGGAAATGGGAGTGGTAACACTCATTATTACCCCTAGTGATCCACTACAAAAAATTTTTGCTTCCTTTCCCTGCAACCCTGATCTCTGCTGGTCTACAAGTTTTAGTTCCAGAAGGAGAAGTGCTTTCAACAAGAGACACAACAATGATTCCATTGAACTGAAGGCTGAGACTGCCACCTGATCACTTTGGGCTACTCATTCCCCTGGAGGAACAGGCAAATAAGGGGATTATTTTACTAGTTGATGTTATGGCCCCTGCCTTTCAAGGGGAAATAAGACTGCAACTATATAATAGAGGTTAAAAAAGAAAAGAGTATTCCTGGGATACAGGAGATTCTCTAGGGCACTTAGTACTTCTATGCCCTGTGATTAAAGTCAATGGAAAACTGCAACAAACCAATCCAGGAAGGACTAACAATGGCCCAGAAACTTCAAGAATGACGGTTTGGGTCGCCCCACCAGGCAAAGAACATGACCAGCTGAGGTGCTTGCTGAGGGTAAAGAGAACATGAAATGGGTTGTGGAAGAAGGTAGTGATAAATATGAACTATGACCACATGAACAGTTATAGAAGTGAGGACTATAATGGTATGTAAATTTCTTCCTTGCTTTGTAAAAAGTATCTATGTATTTGTACCTAAAACTAATATCTTTGTTTTCCTCTCTATTTTATCCCCTTTATCATGTTGCATAAGTTATATTGGTGATGTTATAATATTTAAGTACATGTTATCAAGTTTAAGTGTGAATATTACCCAAGGACTTGCACCCTATTCTGGAGAGATTTAGTGAATTACCATTTGTAGGCAGGACTGTTGAGTATTGTTAGGCAAGGAAAAATTGGGTCTGTTACTGTTTTCTATTTGGAGATTAAATGTGGTTTAAGGGGATGTGTATAGCTGCTAAGTTGACAAGGGGTGGACTGTGATGGTTAGGTTCCTGTGTGAATTTGGCCAGGTGATCATGCTCAGTTGTCTGGTCAAGCAAGCACTAGCCTATCTGTGGCTGTAGAGACATTTCATGCACTTAAATCATGAGCAAGTTGGTTGCATCCATGGCTTATTACATCTGCAGTCAGCTAAGGGGATGTCTTCTACAATGAGTGACACTTAATCTAATCACCTGAAGACTTTTGAAAAGAATTCAGAAGAGAGAATCTCTCTTTCCACTTCACCCAGGCAGCATCTCCTGGGGAGTTCATTGAGGACCTTCATTGGAGCTGCCAGCTCACGATCTGCCCTAAAATTTTGGACTCTTACATCCATGGGGGCATGAAACAACTTTATAAATCTCACATTTACATATATCTCCTGCTGGTTCTGTTTTTCTAGAGAACCCTGACTAAATCAGCACCCTTGTCAAAAATTAATTGGCCATGGGTGTGAGCGTTTATTCTGAACTCTCAATTCAATTCAATCAGTCTACATGTCTGTCCTTGTACCAGTATCCTGCACTTTTGTTTGCAGTAGCCTTGTACTAAGTTTTAAAATCAGGAAGTGGGGGTCCTTCAAATTTACTCCTCTTTTTCAATTGGTTGCTCCTTAAACTTCCATATAAATTTAAATTTTGGCTTTCCCACTTCTGTAAAAAAGGGTATCAGAATTCTGATTAGTATTGCACTGAATCTATAAATTGCTTCAGGTATAATTGATATCTTAACAATATTTAGTCTTCCAATCCATGAACATAGAATGACCTTGTATGTATTCAGGTCTTTTTTTTTTTTCACAAATGTTATGTTGTTTTCCATATACATGACCTTTATATTCTTGTTTAAATTTATTCTGACATGCTTGATTCTTTTAATTGCTGTTGCAAATAGAATTATTTTCTTGATTTCCTCACCAGATTGATCATTACCTGTGTACAGAAATACCACTTATTTTTGCATATTGATCTTGTACCTCACCACTTTGCTGAATTCATTTATTAGCTATAATAGTTTTGTTGTAGATTTTTCAGGTTTTTCTAATATGGAATCATGACATTTACAAATAGGAGGAGTTTATCTCTTCCTTTCCTATTTGGTTGAATTTTACTTCTTTTTCTTACCTACTTGTTCTTGCTAGAACTTCCAGTACAATGTTGAAATAACAATGGCATGACAGTGTGCATCCTTGTGTTGTTCTGATTTTGGGGGAAAGATTTTAGTCTTTTACCACTGAATATGATGTTATCTGAGAGTTTTCATATATGCCTTATATTATGCTAATGATATATCTTTTTATTCTCAGTTTTCTGAGTGTTTTGATCAAGAACAGGTGCTAGATTTTGTCAAATGCCTTTCCTGTGTCAATTGAGATGGTTATAACTTTCTCCCTATGTTCTAATAATGGGGTGTATTATCATTTCAGTTTGTTAAAACTGACAGAATGCAATATACCAGAAATGGATTGGCTTTTATAAAGGGGATTTAATAAGTTACAAGTTACAATTCTAAGGTCATGAAAATGTCCAAATTGAAGGACCAACAAGAGGATACCTGATCTCAAGAAAGGCTAATCAGGTCCAGGGTTTCTGTGTCACATGAGAAGGCACATGGCAATGTCTGCTGCCCTTCCCTCCCAGCTTCTGGATTCAAATGGCTCTCTCAGCTCCTTCTGTATCTCCAGATATCTGTGTCTTAGTTTCATCTCTCTGACCTCTATGTTGGCTCTGAGCTTTCTTTCTCCATGAGCTTTTAAGGACCCCAGTCAACTATTTAAGAAAGACCCACTTTGAATAGGCAGGGTCACATCTCCATGGAAAAAATATAATCAAAAGATCCCACCCAAACAGGGCTGGCCCCACAAGATTGGATTAGGATTAAAAGAACTTGGCTCTTCTGGAGTACATGACAATGTCAAAACAGCACATTCCACCCTCTGGACCCCAAAAAGACATGTTCTTTCCATATACAAAATATATTCACTTTGTTACAATATCAGAAAGCCTTAAACCATTTCAGTAACAATACAAACACAATACAAAGTCAGAAACGATACCAAAGCTCATTGAAGTCAGTTGTTGGTCTGTCCTAAGACAAAATTTTCCTTGGTTGTGAACCTGTGAAACCCAGAACAAATTATCTGGTTTCAATATACAAAAGAGGCATAGTCATAGGCTAAAATTCCAGTTTCCATAGGGAGATACTGGAAGGAACACCAGGGTCACCAGACCCAAACAATTCCCAAAACCTTCAGGGCAAACTCCATTAGATTTAAAGTCTGAGAGTTATTTATAGAATGATGTTTCCTCCTCAGTGCTTGAAAAAGCAGCAGTCTCAAGGGTTTACAAAGTGGCCCTTGTCTCTCCAAACACTGTGGTGAAGGTTTTAATATATCCATGAACTGGGGAGACCATCATGTTCACAGCCTCATCCTCCCATAAGCAGCTGGGTGGCACCCAAACTGTCTGCCATTCCCAGGGCACACACTCAGCCCCTTCAGAACAGTGGGGAGGTGGCCAAGCTCTCCTCAGTCCCTGGGGCATGTGTTCTACCCTCTCTAAGGCCCTAGAGGACAACACTTTTCTGAGGCAATGAAGCAGAAGGCCTATCCTTTGCTTCTGGGGCAAACTCACCCTTTCTATATGCCTGGGTGGATCCACTCTCCTGGCCTGAGATTTCCTTGCTCCAGACATTAGCTTCCATCATTCTGCCTTTGAAGTTATTTGTTCTTCAATCTGTCCCTTTTAGTCCAGACTCGCAGTGGTTCTTTTTATACAGATCCCATAAAATTTTGTTGATTTGGCATGTAACACACAGTGGGCAAAACCATTAGACATTAGGACTTTCCACAAATCCTTTCTGGATAACTTCATCTCCAATCATGGCTTTTTCTGAAATGGCAGACTGGTTCCATAATTGCTTTAAATCCTCATGTGGGGCAATTTTAACTGGGATCTCATTTTCCAAAATCTCAGAGTTTTCCAAACTATCTGTTCCTGGTTTCTTTGTACCCTTAGGATTAAAAGAACATGGTCTTTCTGAGGTACAGAACAGTTTCAAACCTGCACGATATTATTACTTGATTTTCTTATGCTGAACTACTCTTATGTTCCTGGGATAAATCCCATTTGATCATGGTATATAATTCTTTCAACATGCTGTTATATTTTATTTACTAGAATTTTATGGAGAATTTTCATGTCCATAATCATGAGGGATACCACCCTGTAACTTTCTTTTCTTGTGATATTGTTATCTGGTTTTGGTTTTAGGATGATGTTGGCCTTATGAATGAGTTAGGAAGTATTCCCTCCTACTAAGTTTTTTGGAAGATTTTGAGCAGGATTTCTGTTAACTGGGCAGAGAAGACATATTGCATAATTTCAATATTTTAAAATTTATTGAGGGCAGGCCACAGTGGCTTAGCAGGCAGAGTTCTCACCTGCCATGCCAGAGACCTGGGTTCAATTCCTGGTGCCTGTCCATGTGAAAAAAAAATTTATTGAGACTTGTTCTATTACCTAATATGGTATATCTAGGAGAATGACCCATATGCACTAGAGGAGAATACATTATTTATATGTCTGTTTAGTTTAGTTGATTTATACTATTGTTAAAGTGTTCTTTGTCCTTGTCCTTATTGATCTTCTGTCTGGACAGTCTATCCATTATTGAAAGTGGCATGTTCAAGTCTCCTACTATTAAAGTGGAACTGACTCCCTTCATATCTGCCGGTATTTGCTTCATGTATTTTTAGGCTCTTTTGATATATATATGAAATCTTATTGAATTGACCCTTGTATCAGTGTGTCATATACCTTGCTCCTTGTGACAGTTTTTGATGTAATGTCTGTTTTACCTGATACTAGTATTGCTACCCCAACTCTTTTGGATTACTATTGCATGGTACATTTTTTTAGTCCTTTCACTTTTAATCTACTTATGTCTTTGAAGTTAAGGTGAGTCTCTTGTAAACAGCACAGATATTCTTCATTCCTTTTTTAAACTATATCCTGCAGATCTCTGTCTTTTGACTAGAAAGTTTAAATGATTTACATTTTTAAAAGCTACTGATAATGCAGGACTTTTTATTATTTCCTCTTTGTAAGTTTTATACCTCTTTCTTCCCTCAATTATTTCATTGCTGTGTGTTTTCATGATTTTTTGTAATGAACGATTTCGAGCTGCTTCTCCTTTCCTTCTGCATATATTTTCCAAATATCTTCTTTGTGGTTACCATTGGCACTTAAATTTAACAACATAATCTATACATCTACATGATTCGATATCAACTGTTTTGTTTTTTAAAGCTGTTGCAATGCAATATACCAGAAATGGGTTGTCTTTTACAATGGGAAAACTAGTTTACAAATTTACAGTTCTAAGGCCATGAAAATGTCACAGTTAAGGCATCAACAAGATGATATTTTCTCTGAAGAGAGGCCACTGACCTCCAGGGTTCCTCCCTCAGATAGCAAGGCACCCAGCCAGCACCTGATGGCCTTCACTCCCCAGTTTCATTGCTTTCAGCTCCTGATTCCAGTGACCTCCTTTCTGAGCTTTTGTGGGTCCTGTCTTAGCACCCACAGGGCTTTTCTGTCTAAAATCTCTTGGCTTTTTCTGTCCTTTACCCTCTCATAAAGAACTGCAGTAAAAGGATGAAGACCCACCTTGAATGGAGTGGGTTATACCTCAAATGAAGTAACCTAACCAAAGGATCCCACCCACAACAGATCTGTACCCACAAGAATGAATTAAAAAAACATGACCTTTTTGGGGAACAAACCAGCTTCGAACAAGCACATCAACTTAACTTCAATAACATAAAATACTAAGTCCCTATACCTCATTGTAAAATTTGTTCAAATTATATCTTTATATAATGTGCAGCCCAAACTCTAAATTTATCATTACATTTCATGCATTTGTTTTTTAGAATATGTAAGGAGTAAAAACTGTATGTATATCAAAAAGCACAAAAAAATGGTACTGACATTTTTAATTACCCAAGTGGGTACCTTTACTGAGGGTCTTTATTTGCTTATGCCATTTTGAACAACTGTCCAGTGTCTTTTCCTTTCAATTTGAAGATGTCTCTTTAGCATTGATTTTAGTACAAATCTAGTGGCAACCAACTCCAGCTCTTTTTTATCTAAGAATGTCTTAATCTCTCCCTCGCTTTTGAAATATCCTTATTTTCAGATATAAATTTGTATTTGGAAATTATTTTCTTTCAACATTTAAATACTTCATCCCATCACTTTCTTGCCTCCATGGTTTCTGATGAGAAACCAGCGCTTAATCTTATTGGGTTTTCCTTGTACATGACACATTTATTTTCTCTTGCAGCTTTCTTAACTTTGTCCTTGTCTTTGGTATTGGATTGATTGTTTTGTCTGTATCTGGTCATGGCTTTCTTTGAGTTTATCCTGTCTGCAGTTCATTGGATTTCTTGAATGGATATATTTATGTCTTTCATTAAATTTAGGAAATTTTCTGTTATTTCTTCGAATATTCTTTCTTCCCTATTTTTCTTTGTATTTTTAGGACTGCCATAATGTATATATTGACATGCTTGATGGTGTCCCACAGGTCTCTTTGTCTCTGTTCACTTTTCTTTATTCTTCAGCTTGAATAATTTCAACTGCATTAACTCTAAATTCAATGATTCTTTCTTATGCTAGCTCCACTCTTCAGTTCAAACCCTGTAAGGAATTTTTGAACTAAGGAATGCTTAGTTCATTTTTATAATTTATATCTCCTTATTGAGATTCTCATTTTGCTCATTTATCTTTTTTCTGATATCCTTTAGTTCTTTCTCTACATTTTCCTACTGCTCTTTTGACCATATTAAAAACTTTTTTCTTAAGTATATCCAAAGTCTAATTTTCTTTGTTTATAATTTCTGAAATTTTATCTTGTTAATTTGGATAGGTTATTATTTTCTGTTTCTTTAATTGTCTAATAATATTTTGTTGCACACTGTACATTTTAATATTTTAATTTGTTAATTCAGAAACTAAGTCTCTCTGCTGTCTGCTCCTTAAGTTCATATACAGATATATAGATAGTGACATGACAGAGACGTCCTTGAGTTCCAGAAACTACCCAAAACAAACAGTCCAAAGCAAAAAAATGCCTCTCAGTTTTATAAGTTGGCTCTGTGCTGGCTGCCACTCGCTTATGGAGTTTAGCCCTCCTACTGAGTTCATCCAAGGCAAAAATATTGGGTCCTTTCTGTCTTTTCTGAGCAATCATCCTAACCTGGGCATGTGCTTGTGGACTTAGAAACTCCCTATTTACAGGGATCCAAATGACCCCTCTATTCCCTTTGAAATAGACTTTTCTCCCTTTTCAAGGGCTCCATTTTATGTCATAAAACTTGTCATCAGTTGTACTGAGCCACTTCAATCTGATTGTTTCTAACACTGCTTTAGCTGACCACAAATTCTAGAAGGTGAGCTAGAAATGAGTGCCCTGATTCAGTCCTTGAGACTGTCACCTATTAGATAAGCACTGGCATACCAGGATCCCAGTATATGCATAGGTGTTACACTCCTCCCTCTGGAACAGAGCCAGGGAGCCACTCTAAGAATAAGCCAACTGTACAATATGTTGGAGAGGGGGTTGGAGAGGAGCCAGTAAGGGTGCCATGAGTTTTTCCTACCTTTTTAAACTGTGTTTTCTTGTTTCAATGCTTTCCTTGATACTACAGCCCTTTAACTGTTTTCCAGAGCTTGGTGGAAAATGATTCTTCCAGGTTTTCTATTTGTTGAAAGTCTCTGTAGGGAGAAAGAACCCTTGAGTATCCTACAATGCCATACTGGTCAACGAGAAGTGGCCATGTTCATTGACGCTCCTATTGGAAAGTCCCCTGGAGTGTATAACATGGAGCTTATCTTACAGCTCTCACTATGTAATATTAACATCCAGGAACCAGGGTGCTCAAATACAGCATGACAGACATCTAAAGTGACTACGGACTTCATAAAGCTGGTTATTGCATCTAATATTCAGCTGAAAACATGAAAATGGATGCTATCAATATAATGTATTAGCTGGAAGGCAGAGTTAATGTTTTTACTTTTTTCAATCCTCATAGAGCCCCACAATTAATATGTGGCCCATAGAAATGTGTTATTTGATTTAAAATTATCATAACATCACAGGCTTTTGCAACCATTTCTTTCTACACATATAAATAGAAGTGAGCTGTTTTTAAATCGAACTTACCTTCAAATCGTGGTTCCCCTAAGTTGTTAATTACATGGCTTTTACAATCTTGTTTGCTTAACTAGAAAATTGAAAAAAATAATGACTATATCAAAAGAAGTCCATGACCAAAAATTGAGCTAATGTGTATGAAATTACCAAGACATTTTCTGCTATAGGGTAAGAAAATATTAAATTAAAATTCCCTTCTTTCTTTCTTTTGGGACACAAAGGAATAAGAACATTCAAGTTTACCCTCTCTCAATAAACATTACATATATAGATACATATGTGCATCTATATATGCACATATGTGAGGTGAGAATTCTGCCACTGAGCCACCATTGCACCACCCTAAGCATTATATTCCTCACATTAGTTTTTAGAACTAGATCTCTCAAACTAAAAGGAAGTCTGACTTATTAATTATTTTTCCTTGTGAGGAGAATTAACATAATCAGATTTCTAAGATATATGGAAACTGTAGCACAGTGGGAGGAATTTAAATATTTAAATGGATGTCTTTCTCCAGATCCTGGTTAATGAAAGATAAAGATTTAGGTGGTGAAAGCATTCACAGTAGAGGGAATCAAAGGGAATGAAGTCATTTGAAAAATAAATGGACCACAAGTATTATGAATTTAAAGTTGTGTTTCCTTAGAAGAAATATGTAGTGGAAAAAATGTTCTATGCTTATGCATCCTAATCTATAAAATGCAAATAGTAATAGTGACATTGTGGAATTGTTTTGAAGCCTAACTAATATATTGTAAGCAAATGTATATAGCTGACACATACCATGCCTCAATAAATGTTTGACTTTGAATCTGAATTACAACCATTGCCAATTTTACCATGCCAGCTCTGGTGGAATGCATTTCTAAAAAGAAAGAAAAGGTACCTCTGTCAGCTAAAAATATTTAACTGAAGAGCTTGTTTGACTGGTATTGGGTGCTGCATTGTATTATCAGGGAACATTTCAATGAGATTTTTTTAATAATAAATCATCCCTGCCAACCCAGCGTTTGCTAGTAAAACTGCAATCTGCTCTCTTTTGTTTTCCTTTGAGAATCTTATGTAATAAAAGTTATAATTAAGGAGGTTGAGGAAAAGAAATCAGCGGAAAGGAGTAATGTTTGGAACTATTCATAATTTTCTGAATTATGAATGCCTCTTCCACCCAATCAATCTCTGTATCCCCCGTTAAAGTGAGTGTGAAACTCCAGGAAGTAACCAAATGCAAGGGAGGCAGTACATTTGTATTCTTACTGGCACCAAAGATGGAAGGTTGGTTATGGGCAATTTGCTAGAGAAATACACGAAAGAGTCATAAAGCAGAGAGGCTCCTCCAGGAAACAGTCAAACTAAGACCTCGTCTGCATCCAGGGCTTCCCTGTGAGAGAAACCATATGAGGAAGCATATCAGAGAAAAGTAACTCCCCAGATGTCATTAGAAAAGGTATTCACCTGGAGCAAATCATACACACCGTCCTTGCTGTCTCTACTCTTTCTCCTAGTAGACATTAATTATAATCACTCAAATCATTTGCTCTGAGTTACTTCTCCATTAACCACCAATGAGACCTGACCTGTATACAATATTCCCAGCTTTCCTGAATACCTTATTCTGATTTTTTCATCATTTACCAGGAATTCTTGCATGAGTAATTTGAGTCTTTGCTAATCCTAAAATATCTTCTTTTGACTTAAAAGGTGAATAGTGATTTGAGTAGTATAGAAATTTAGGATTACAAGCTGCCACACCTTAGAATTACGAGTAGAGAGCTGTTGCCTTTAACCATTTAGTGTTAAGGATTAAAGCTGGTGATATTTTGACTTGTTTTATATATTTAACCCACTGATTTATTAGGGCATTTTGGTCAATTAGAAGCTTGTAGGATTTTCTATTTATTTTTCGAATTCTAAAATCACATCTAATTAAAGATATGTCTATTTATACAACTTCCTTCAGCTGGCCTTCATTGAGCCCTTTTGAACTGAAGTCTTAAATTATAAATTATTGCTTCTTTTCCATATGTTCTGGCCTCTCATTCTGGAGCTCTTATCAAGCAGATATCATCCATGTATCTCCACATTTCTGAACTTTACATACATAATTTTCATCACTTTATGTTTTTGGAAGACTCTTTTATTTGATCTATTAAGATAAGACAGACTTTTTTTTCTGTAGAGGGTCAGATAATAAACAATTTAGATTTGTAGGTTGTTCTAACGTTTAGCTGCCAGAATGTGATTTATCGGAAATGGAATGGCTTTTAAAAAAGGGAATTTAGTAAGTTGCAAGTTTACAGTTCTAAGGCCATGAAAATGTCCCAATTAAAGCAAGTCTATAAAAATGTCCAAAGTAAGGCACTAATGAGAGGTTACCTTCACTCAAGAAAGGTGGATGAAGTTTAGGTTTTTTCCTCTCAACTGGAAAGGCTCATGGCAAACATGGCAATATCTGCTAGCTTTCTCTCCAAGCTTCTTGTTTCATGAAGCTCCCCCACAGGTATTTTCCTTCTGCATCTCCAAAGGTCTCTGGCTATGTGGAGTCTCTTGGTTCTTGTCACTCTCTCGTGTTCTCCTGTCATTCTCAAGCTTTCTCCAAAGTGTTTCCTCTTTTAAAGGAGTCCAGTAAACTAATCAAGACCCACCTGGGATGGGTGGAGTCTAATCCAAGGTTAATACCCACAATTGGGTGAGTCACATCTCTCTGTGGAGATAATCTAATCAAGTTTCCATCCTATAGTATTAAATAAGGATTAAAAGAAACAGTTGCTCCCACAAGATTGGATCAGGATTAAAACATTGCTTTTCTAGGTGCATAATGCTTTCAAACCAGCACGTAGGTCATGTGTGGTCTCTGTTGCAACCTCTTGTTTTTTTTTTTCAACAACCATTACAAGTGTAAAAAACCTTTTAAAAAACAAAAATGTGCTTGAAGAATGTACAAAACCTGGCCCTGGATTTGGCCCATGGGTGTAGTTTGCCAAATGTTGTCCCAAATTTTTCATTTACTTGTCTACAAAGTTGATTCTGCTTTGTTTTTTAATTTTATTTTATCAGAGTACCTTGCACATTTTAAAAAATAATTTCTCATAAAAACAACTCAGAATGAAATATTTTATGTAAATTTTGGGGGGAAAAAAAAGAAAAACAAGTCTGAAAGGACCTAGAGCATTTGCCCTTAAGAACAAAGCACTGATAAACCAGCAAATGCGCAAGGCAATATCTGGATCTTGTGACTTTTCTGAATCAGGTGTTTCCCACTGAGAGTGTCTTAGGAAAAAAAACATTCCCTATTAAGGAAAGTTAATGAAATGCCTCATAAAAGAGCTTTTTTTTCTCAGAGATTCAGAATGTGCATTCACCTGCAGCAAAGAACCCTTGTGACTGTTTGTGACACAGCATTGCTCGCGTATTGTTTTAAGCACCAAACATTTGGTTTTGCCTCTTACATGACTCAAGTCCCACAGGACACATTCAGCAAAAGCTGTTCTGTGACAAATGTTCTTATTCTCTTCCAGGTACTTGGAGGATCCTTAAGATACTGTCTCTCTGACCAAATTCCCTCCTCTCTAAAATTAAGATATTAAAAGAAATGTTCTCTCACTTCTCCCCTATTCTGATACTCATGTAGCATTCCCTTATTTTTCTGGACAAGGTTGTCTGGACATCATCGCTCCTTGAAAGAACTGAAAGTGTTCAAAGAAGATTTAAAGGCCTCGTAGGCCAGGTAGGGGTAAAACCATTTCTTTACCAAATGAGTAGTGGCAGGGGATGGCCTCCTTCCATGAGTCCACCATGTTTCTATCAGGGGTAATGAGTGTGGACACATACAGCCCCACATGCCCCCTCTCCCAGACACAGAGGACTCGTGTGAACACCCTGCAGTTTCTGAAATGACTCAGGCATGTGTTTGTGATAGGAGTTCTTGTCCACAGCCCTCTGGCCTTCATGGGAAGCAGCCTGGCCCTGGGCGAGCAGCTGGCCCTCTTGCAGAGTGGGCATAGACCAGCGCCTCCTGCAGAGATGGCATCCCCGCAGTGGGGCTGGGCCCTTCCAGGATCCCAGGCTCTCAGGCCCTCCCAGCAGACAGTACTCTGTTTGCCTTAATTGGAGCAAATGATTTGTGTTTCATTTGCCTTGGAGATTGATCCACTAGGAACGCAGCAGTCCCGGAAGGAGCAGACAGAAGAGAGGGTGGTCTTTGCCTATACAAAGACAGAAAGAAAAATGCTTCAATTTTCTTTCCAAGTGAAATATTGGTATTCCATGATGATTTCAAATGCAATTTAAAATATCTCCTTCCAATTCAGATGTTTGTATGTCAGTTCTGTTCACTGTAGGCAGGACTGAGCACGATTCTCCTGGAGTATCCTCAAATGGAACATACCAAGGGATATAAGGATATGTACAGGCAAGATATAAGGATATGTACAGGCAGATGGGAGGTAAGGCAGACTGGAAATGACTACACTGTCATCCGTGGAGGAGCACAGACAACATTTAATACTTACTGAACCTTTCAATGTACCAGAAACATGCTTAGCACTCCCCAGCATTGCCTCTTTCAACTTCATGATGTTCTGTGGAGGAAGGATCTGTTACTGTCCTGTTTCATTCTTCAAGCCATGGAAATGTAAAGAAACTTGGCCAAAGCTGGGTTTGTAAATGACAGACACTAGCATTGTCCTCAGAACATATTAGGTGCTTGACAACTACTTGAAAATGAATGAATTAATCAATAAATCAATGAATAAGGGCATCCTTTGAAACCTCCATTGGTGAAAGCAGTGAAAAAAGCAAGCAGAATGGGGTGACGACACAGCCATTCAAGGACGGTCAACATATGCCACTTGTAGGTCACTTGAATGGTATCACAGGTCAGGGGACCCAGGCCTGAGGACATTAAACTGATTAAAATTGATGGCTGGGGTTGCAAATGGAAGAATATCCAGAGACAGAGCAGATGGTGAAGGCTTGTTTGGGGTCCCACTCTCCATTTGCCACTAGACCACACTTGGAATATGTTAGCAATGCTCGTTGAGCAATTCTGTGACATATCACCCAGCTGGTATGCCAGCTGATGTGGAGGCCACACTGTGGAAATGGCAGAGATGTGCCAGGTGGGTTCAGGGCTAGAGGAAGCATTGAATAGCACTAAGCATCTTCTATGAAGTTGGTACTAAGATAAAGCAAATTACAAAGAAAGGTAGTTCTCTTTTTGCACAGTTCTGAAATGCATAAATTTGTTAAAACAACGTATATAATAACTGTCCCTCCAATGGCACGTTTTCCTTTCAGTTGCCATGGTATACTAGCTGTGAGAAATTCCATAAAGCACAAAGTTCACCCAGCTCTGCTAGCTTTTCTAATATGCACCTAATACATGTCAGGGACATTGCTAGGGTCTGTCATTTACAAGCCCAGCTTTGGGTAATATATTATTTCTTAATGTTTCATTTATTTCCAAATATTTATTAAGCACCTAATATGTGGTGAGGACAATGGTAGTGTTTGCCATTTACAAACCCAGCTTTGGGCAATGTAATCTGTTTCAATGTTTCTCTTCAGTTCATCAATCACTGCATAAATAACAGATGTGCAGCATATTGTTAACCAAACACACTTCTTCTTTCAAAGTCCATCGGTGATTGGCAGCTGTACATGTGGGATTCAGGCCACACAGAGACAGCAGAGTGTGATTGTGCTGCGTCCTTCACTCCTTTGATAAACCCAAGGTGACATGAGACGAAAATGGATCATCGAAAGAGGGAACCAGTCTACAAAGATGAAAATGCAATGAAGAAATGAAAATAACAGCATTGTAAGTGAAATTCAAATAGAATGGAAATGGAGTTGTAAAAGAAATAGCTGATGGCAGGGATGATGAACTTTCAGTGTTCAAGAGATTCTGGATGTTCTGCCAGAGAAATTTAGAGAAGGCAAACTCATCAACATTAAGGAGGAAAATGGTCATGACACAAAGGATGAAGATGTCACAGAGGAAGAGAAGTCGGCCAAAGATTTCCCATTAAGGGAACTCTCGGTGATATTTCATGGTGTTAAAGCATATAGGACTTTTTGGAAACTGATTTCAAACTTAGAAAAGAGTGTGACAATTCACCAGGACAGAGAAAAGATCCTTATTCCATATTATGCGTTTATACTGTGAGAAAAAGGCAAGCACTGTATGAATACTCCTGATAAGTTTTTTAAAAGATATAAAATGCTTTCTTTCTCAATGTTTCTAATATTTTAAATTTCAGTGTACTAAATGAACGTTAGTTTTACCACTTTTTATTTATTGATACATTTATAACCAACAGTGTGAGGTCCTGAATGTTTTGTCAAAGTGTTTACTTGTCCCCCAATCATGAATTTTTACATTGATTATTAAGATTATTTTGCACAGTTTCAGCTTGTATGGTCATTTTTTTTATAATCCCACTCATCCTTGCAGAGCAAGGGTTACCTGTATTATCATAATCTTCAGAGCAAATCATAAAGTATATTGCATTTTATTTTTGATTTGAAGCTGGAAACTGAGACTCAGAGTGGTTAAGTAACCTGTCAAAGATCACAGAGCAAAGAAGCAATAGAGTTTGGATTAGAACACAAGTCTTGGTAACCCAAACTTCACACTCACGATACTCCAGAAAAGCAAAGAAAAGCAAGGGACTGCAGCTAGCCTGGGAAATCATATCGATGGTCCTTCTCTGGGGTGAACATTCCCCTTTGTCCAATAAACACACAATCTAAACCTTCTTGCAAATGAATTTAAAGGGATTCCATCGAGTTTACAGCAATTCTATAAATAATGATATCTGACATTTCCTCTCTGTAGTGCAGGCACTGTTTAAGTGTTTTTCAAGTAAGAACTCCTTTAATCCTCACTACAACCCAATGAAGGAATTCCTATGACATCGTATTACATATTATTAATAATTTGCTGTTAAAATGCAAATTTTGTTGAACATTATATACCATTATTTGTATTGTACATTATTTAATTTAAGAAAGGGAAACTGAGGGACACAGAGGTTAATTAATTCGCTGACGATCACAAATTAGCAAACGGTAGGAAGTCATTGGATCTCGGTTTGGAGCTCCAGAGGAAGGGTCCTGCAGTGCTCCCTGAACTCCTGCATGCTTATATCCTCTGAGATCCCACCTGGCTCCCGTCCCTCCCCACTCACATGACTGAACCCTCAACCCTTCCTTTCTATCATCTGTTCAGTCCCATCCTGACTGCTGCTCCCTTTTCCCAGGTTCATTTTCTTCCTAATTGCTTAGACCCTGCTAGTGAGCTCTGTCCTGACTTTCCAGAACCTTCTGTTCCATCTCATGGCTGGACTCCTGACCCCTAGCCCACAGTGTCCTACCTGGCCAGCTGTCCCTGCTCATCTCCAAACACTCCCCCTGCTCCTCAGGCTCCCCTTGCTGTGCCCCAGCTGCCCACCAGAAGCTCTGTTCTCCCCCAGAGGGCTGGTGACATGTGAGGCAGTGAATTGGTCTTTTGTGCTCCAAAAACAAGACTCTCATTCCTGAGCCTGACATGATGGGCCTCGCACAAGGAGATGCCATTTACGTATAGTATCCAATTTAATCTTTACAGCAAGGACAAATGCATTTACTTTTGTTTGGTTGTGGCCTCCTTTTTACCTGTGTTGTTGTTTTTCTTCTATGGTGTTCAAGGGTCCATGAAACATTAATCATAATCCTTAGCTTATAATATGCTCACGCTTTTTTTAATATGTTCTGTTTGTTTGCTTGCTTACTTTGACCATGTATTAAGCACGTGCATGTGCTGTGATCATGTATCAGTGTACCCACTGCCCCAAACAAATCTCAGAACTTTGACAGCTTGACAGTAACCTATAGTGATCATATCACGGTTCATCCCATCCTGTTCCGTCCCAAAGTAATCACTGTCCTGAAACCCATTTCCAGTATCATCTTGGCTTCTTCATTTTTATATATATTTATTTCATTTTTGCATATTCCTACAACATATATATGTATGTACACACTCAATTATATATATATAATTATATATATAATTATAATATATATAATATATAATATATATAATTATATATTATATATGTATATATAATAATGTATAACTTTCTAAATCTTATATCATACCATGTATAATCTTTGGGAATTGTTCAATGAATGATCTGTTGCCAAGATTCTGCCACAGTTTTGCCTGCCTCTGGAGCTCACTTGTTTTGACTGCAGGATGACATCCTATCATGGAAATACACAGCAGTGCTTTCCCACTCTCTAGTTGGCATGCATTCATTGCTTCCAGGTTGTGCAATTGACAACATTCTTAAGAATGGCTCCTCCCACAAGATTGGATCAGGATTAGACATGGCTTTTCTGGGGTACAAATATTTTCAAACCAGCATAATCAGCAATACTGGATTAAGGCCCCCCATCATTAAATCTGGACCCACCTTAACTAATATCATCTTCAAAGGTCGCCCTGTTTAAAAAAGGGTTCACACCCACAGGACTAGGTGTTAGGACCTGAACATGGCTTTTTGGGGATATGACTCAGACCTCAACAAGACTTAGAGTAAGTAGAGAAGGAGGAATTTTAACCAAAGTAGTAGGACTCCATGGTCCACATGCTTAATATCCAAGCCTTTGTTTCTCAAACTTTCCTCTTATCGGGGGGGAGTGGGAGACTCCCCAGAAACCTGGCTATGCTGTGTCCTCTTCCTGTAGGTTTAATGTCTAAAGACATAAAACTATGTACAGATTCCCTCTGCTGATATGCAAACAAAATATGCAACTCATATACAATTGACATACAAGCCACCAAACTAGTAGACTTTTAATTTACAGTAGTACCCAAATGAGGGAGATGATATGCAGCTTTGCCAATAGTAAATCACTACCTGTGTCATGAACTTGGGGCTTCCTGACTTGCTCAGGGCCTCTGAGTCCTGGAGTACTGAGGAGCCCAGACATCTGCAATGACTCGTGTCTGCCACTATTTCTCTGTATTTGAGTTACCATGAAACTTCATTAGTCCAGCGTGCCATGATGCCATCTGGCCTCCATGAGGTGAAAGCACATCATTTATGAATTAATTCACCCCAGTACTTTTCCCATTAGCTTGTGACAGCTGAAGAAATATTCCTTGGCATGAACTCAATTATAAATACAAACCCATAGTGGGCACTAAAATCTCCTAGCTGTGCTCAGGTATAAGCTGAGAATTTCCTGGAGCAACTGTTGATCCTGGCTTCAGAAATGCTTTATCATGCTCTTCTGCCTTCCTCCAACCCTGTCTAATAATAACAACTCTTCCTGAGTTTTCAACCCTAAGGCAGAAGAAAGCACAGAGGGCCAGGGCAATGCTGAGGGACACTAAGAAATCTGCCCTAAGGATATAGAAAAGTTTTTCTGAAAGCCTGATTCCTGGACTAATTCTTGAAGAAGCCAGCCTGGCAAAGGAAGAGAAAGCAGAGGAAGTAGCAAAAGAAAAGGCAAGGGGACGTGAAGAAGCATCAGGTACTCAAAAAACAATGACAGATCTGGAAGAGTTGAAACGTAAAGCACCAAGAATAAGACAAGGGAGTAGAGGCTGGAGAAGCATATGGAGGACAGGTCATGGGATATCTATATCTATATCTATATCTTTATCTCTGCCTATGTCTATACCGATATCTGTATCTACAACATCTATATTTATATGCGTAACACCACCTATACTTGCATGTATATTGTGGTAGTTAGATTCAGTTGTCAACTTGGCCAGGTGAACGCACCTAGTTCTATTGCTGTGGCCATGAGCTAATGGTACGTGAACCTCATCTGTTGCTGATTACATCTGCAGTAGGCTAGGAGGTGTGCCTGCTGCAATGAATGATGTTTGATTTAATTGGCTGGTGCTTAAATGAGAGACTCAACATAGCACAGCCCAAGCAGCTCAGCATACCTCATCTCAGCACTCACAGCTCAGCCCACGCCTTTGGAGATGCAGAAAGAAATCACCCCGGGGAAAGTTGTTGGAACCCAGAGGCCTGGAGAGAAGGCCAGCAGAGATTACCCTGAGCCTTCCCACGTAAGAAAGAACGTCAGTTGAAAGTTAGCTGCCTTTCCTCTGAAGAACTAACAAAATAAATCTCCTTTTACTAAAAGCCAATCCAACTCTGGTGTGTTGCATTCCAGCAGCTAGCAAACTAGAACATATATCTATATCTACATCTATAGTTGCATCATCTATGTCTATATCTCTATTGTCTATGTTTACATCTATATTTCTATATCTATACTTATATCTATATCTAGAGTTGGATCTATATCATCTTTTTCTAGGTCTCTGTCTCTAGCCACATCTGTATTGGTATCTATATCTATATATATATATGCAAATCTATATCTAAATTTGTATTTATATCTATATCTGGCCTGTCCATTACCCATGTGATAAAAGAGAAGAGAGCAAGACAATGTCCTTGAAGTATTTCCGTTTTTATTTCCTTCTGCACTCAGTGTATAGGAATACCTCTGCTGTGGTTGAGAATAAAAGATGCTGACTTTCGATGAGGCAAGCCTCCCCCCGTTTCTCTAAACATTCACCTTTTCTATCATCTTCCTACATCCTGGCCATGATGGGGGCTGCAGGAGGCCAAGGTGTTTGAGCTGACGAGAACACTTGTAACCCTTTTATTTGCCATTCCTGGCATTAGCTTGCATTATGCAGTCATGGTTTGCTCGGTGCTTTAAATTACATCCCTACTGCCCCAGAGCTCTGATCATTGCAGTTCTCACGGTAACATTCCTTAAAGCAATAACTTTCATTTATAATAATGCTTCTTTAATAGGGGCACATTGGCCAATATTTGTGTGCACTTACTTGCATAGCATTTTTCATCCAAGAGCCTGTGCCAACATTAAATAGGTGAATTTAGTAAAAGCAGAAAAACATCAGGAGGAAAATAAACCTGACCCATGCACCCACCTCCCAGAGTAACTGTTCTCATTTGATGTGGTTTTCTCAGAGCAGTTTCCCTCTGCATATTGGAAACATATATTAAATTCTGATTTTACTCTTAACATGGCAATATAAGCATTTCTACATAACTTAAGATATATTGGAAAATAATTTAATGGCTGCTGATTATTTATTTCTTCATGTCCCTTCACATGATTTTTTTTTTACCATTTCCACCCCACTTTGATCCTTCCTCTATTTCTTTATTAATTTATCAGAAATCTCTTGAGCATTTTCTCTGTGTTAACCATGGCTCAGGGCAGCAGGGCAGACAAGGTCCCCATTCTCAAAAGAGTTACAATCTAATGGTTACGTGAGTAAAAGTAGTAGGATACCAGATTTACAACACTATGCTCAAGCTATGCGCAGAGCAAATAATCACTTTTAAATTTCCTTTGTAATCCATCTTCTACATAATCTTCCACATGATAGAGCATGAAAATAAGTAGATGAATAGATGATGATAGATAGATAAATAGATAGATAGATAGATCAAAATAAATTTTAGTACCAACCAAGAAACCGAGGCTGACTTGAAAAATTAAAACACTCTTCTTAGCTAAATCTCATTCTCTTTAGTTGAAATATTCCACCACTGAGATTCCTACTCCTTCACTGAAACAGTGCCTGTTCTTGAAGTTCCTGCTTCCAATATCCATTCTCACACTCTCTGCCTGCAGGGTCATCTTTACCTTAACCCCCAAGCATGGCTAGTCCACCTGTATTCACAGCCCCTCTAGTTGGACACACGATTATCTGGGTTCTTTGCCTGGCACAGGGAGGATAAAGGCTGCCAGAAATGCAACCACAGTATTTCTGTGCTACTAGTTTCCCACAGTTGCTGATTTACTTTTGTTCTGATTCATGAGGGCAGTGGCCGACCCCTAGAGCAGAGGTTCTCAGAGTGAGAACTTACCACAAAGGCAAATTTGTGTGCTTACCTCAGGCCTACCAAACCAGAAACGCTGTCAGTGGGGCCCAGCAATCTACATTGTTATAGGTGATTCTCAACACTAAAGGTTGAGACCCACTGCCCTAGAAGAATGTCAACTCCACACCCATCAAAGTCTGTTACAAGCCTTATATTCTTGTCACATTCAATATCAATTAAGCTGCTTCTACAAATTCCATCACCTTTCCAAGGCAGAAGCCCCAAGTGGTAGAGAAAACATGAGACCCTCAAGATTGAACTCTGTCCCACCCTCTCTACTATCTGGCAAGACTTGAAGGGGTAGCTTCGAGGACCTCCTTGCTCTACATTATCTCCTCTTCCTCCTCTTCCTCACAGGCAGCAAGGTAAAAGGTGCCCACTACTCATTGCTGGAAGAACACTCTAATAATGTATCTCCATGTTTGATTCTATGCTAAACGTTCTCAAAATTTTCTCTCCGTTTTCCTAGCTCTTGCTTTTGCCACCACTCTTTTTTGTCTCCACATAGTTAAATTTATAATCATTATTACCCTGATATAGCTTCAAACAAAAGAAAAAACATTCTTTTGACAGTCAGACTAGATAAACAAGTTTATTGATTTAGCAGAGGTATGTCTTCTCTCTCTAAAGTACAAAATCCTATTGCTTTAATGGGTGTGAAGTTTCTCACCCTTCTCCACAAAAGTCAGAATATGGAGAGATATCTAAAAAATTTTCCCAATAAAATATCCCTGCTGTACTAACTCAAGAATCAATATTCATTTATTCATTCAACAAGCATTTGTTGAGGACCTTCTGTACGCAGAAACTGTGCTAAGCAGTGTCACAGCAATGACACTAGATGTCCTGTACAAATTTTACATTATTCAATCCTCAAAGTGATCATAGAAGTATAAATCATTATTTTCTTTTCTTAGAGATGAGAAAAATCAAGATCAAAATGTCTAAGGAGCTTGCCGAAGACACCCATCTGGGAAGTGTTGGATTTCCAAGTCTGTGCTTTTACCATGAGTTGGAAGGCCCTGCCTCCATTCTGGAAATGGATGCCTCTGTGTTAGCTCTCAGGCTTTCTGCATGGATATCGTCTCTTTCAATATACTTTCTCTGAATCTTCCATTTCATTCTGTTGCAACATTTTTGTTTTCTACTGTTGATGCACATTTCTTGATTTGAAATTACATATGTATGCAAGCGCAAATATATGCAAGAATGCATGCTTATTTGTTTATCTGTTTATCTGTCTCCCCTCACTGTACTGTGTGGTAGGCAGAATATTTCCCCTTCAAAGATGTCCACCTCCTAATCTCTGGAAACTGTTATGTTAGCTCACAGGAGAGTTTAAAATTGCAGGTGAAATGAGGGTTAGGTTGCTAATTAATTGACTTTAAGATAAGGGAGGTTATCCTGGATTATCAAGACAGGCTCAATGTAATCACAATGGTCCTTTAAATATGGAGGAGGGAAGTAAAAGAATCAGTGTTAGAGTGATGAGAGGAGACCAAGACTCAACTGAACATGGCTTTGAACATGGAGGGAGATAACAGGAACCAAGGAATGTAGGAAGTCTCTAGAAGCTGGAAAAGTCAAGGAAATGGATTCTCCCTTAGGGACTCCAGAAGGAATGCAACCCTACCAACACCTTGATTTTAGCCCAGTAAGCCCATGTCAGACTTCTGGCCTCTGGAACTGGAAGACAATAAATTTGTGGTAATTTATTACAGCCCCAAAACAAACTCGTGTGTAGCATAAGCTCTATGGAGGCAGCAGCTGTATCTTCTCCACTGCCAACTTCAACCCCAGCCCCTAGTATAGAGACTAACATGGGCTAATTCCACAAGTGTTTGCTAGATGAATGGACAAGTAACAGCCCCAATTACCTCTTCAAAATAATGTCTATTTCCTGCCTCCAATCCCACAGCCACCACACACAAGAGCCATCTTTAGTTTTCACCCTGAACATTTCTGTAGTCACCAAACATGTACTCTCTGCTTCCAAGTGAATTTTCCTAAAGTGTACATCTCATACTGCATCTCCTCTAAAAATCCATCGACAGTTACACAAACCCCTTTGCGCTGCCCACAAAGCAGGCTGCAGTACTGCCTCCTGTACTGCAAATTTTGGCATTTTAGCTGTACTTCTAGCTATCATCTTTTATTATGTCCACCTATGTATTTTTTGTTACTGTGGCTCCTAGATTGCAAGTTCTCTCACAGCAGGACCCTCGCACAGCTGTGCAATCAGAGCTCCTTGCAGGCATAGAGTAGATATTACCAGGCATTGCATGGCCTCGCTTCACTGTTTGCTTTCAACTCATAGACTTCATCAAAAGTCTATGATGAAGTCTAGAGTCTTGAATGAGTGACAACACACAACTATCACCAAGTTTCTGCTTCACAGACTACATTAATCGCTCCATTTAATTACCTCAAAACTTGTGCCTAGAGGGCATGATTCTCAGCCTAATGTTATACATGACAAAACTGAAGCTCCATGGAATTAAATCATTTGCAGAAGGGTGTGGAGCAGGACTCAAACTTAAATCCGCTTGCTGCCACTGAGTGTGGCTTTTCTGCATTGCTTCAGACTGATGTTTCAATGAATGGCTCTCTCCCAGCAAGGTAGAGGGCTACAGAGCAGTGAGGCAAGGCTGTTCCTTGTTGGTTCCTTCCCTGCCCAGGTATAAAAAGGGTGCTCTGGATCCTCTCTCTTAGATCAGGGAATGTCTCTAGTTGCTGCTTCCAAACCTCTGTCTGAACCTCTTTCTTCACACAGTTTCCTTAGCGTCATTCCTACCTCCTCATGTCTAGATCATCTCTCTTTTGCAAAGCCCCTTCAGTTTCTTTACTTCCCTAGATGGCTTACATGGCTCCATTGTGTGCTTTCCCAGGCTACTCCTGAGCCATTCTTTCATGTTTCAAGCTCTCCCCTCAGCGGGTCCATGTGGCTCAGACCCTAAACCCAATCTAAGACCTTTAGCTTTGGTTTCATGGGTAGAAGATTTAGCCATGACAATTCTTGTATGGAATATATATGTATATATTTCTGGCATATGGTTGAAATAAAACCACTCATGTGCAGATGAGTGCAAGAACTGTGCAGAATCGTTTTCAACTCCCTCATATAACATACCGTGTCATCAGAGCCATAGCTCAAACTAGAAGGGTGGAAAATTCGGCAATAAAACAGAGATTTTGATGGTTACAAGGACCATTGCTGAATAGTAAACTATCTGTTGAAATTATATTGCCACAAATCTGGGAGTAAAATAAATGAAATCAATATCAAGGCCAGAAGTGAGCAACAGAGCCAACTTAGAGTGAGCAGCACATTGAGCCTGTGTCCTCAGAGCATCCTCCTTCTGTTCTCTGCTTCCTATTTAAAATGTAATAGATAAAAAAAGTGGGCAGCTTACTCAGCATCAGTATTCTCTTCCCTGGGAATCATAAACCACCATCAAGTCATTAGCACTGAAATACATGCTTCTAGGTTAAGGCTTAGCTCCAGCTGTTCCATGGGGACTGCGGGAAAACCCTCCCACACCACATGGCCAGCTCCATATAATCAGCAATTTGAATCTTGTTTGTTTGTTTCCAGGCTGATATTCAGCCTTTTGCAATTAATCCGTTCATTCATTTATTCATTCAGCAAAGGTTTACTGAGCATTTCCTTACAGAGCATTTCCTTACTTGCAGAAATGAAAAGATGACAGAGTCCCTGCCATGAACAAATCTATAGTCTAATTTAGGGCAACCAGCAGTACCAGTTTGCCCAGGACTCAGAGATTTCCTGGGATGTGGGACTGTTGGTGCTGAAACTGGGAAAGTCCTGGATGAATATGGACTTCTCTTCACCCTGTAATAGAGATAAATGCTGAAAATGCTAAATCGAGATGCTCTTGGAATGTTTAGGAAGTCAAGAAATGGTTCAGCATCTCCAGACTTTGCTGAATCTAGCCTTATAAGCACACGAACTGAAGCAAGCCACTCTTCAGGTGATCAGGTTGGGAGTGTCCCAAAGGAAATAGAGACTGAGGGGGACGCCCTGGGTCTGGAGACCCCAACATTCCAGGAAGCCACATATAAAACACAACATTCAGTCTAAGGAAATGGTGACTGAAAATGCTCCCATCTTCATGGAATTCACAATAAGTATGAGAAAAATAGGCACATAACTCCACAGAACTTGGAAAGCACCATAATCAGTACCTACCTAATACCTGGGAAACCAGGAGAAGAGCAAATGGACTAACTCTGCCAGGTGGGAACAGGGAAGCCTTCATGCCCTTGAAGAATGAGCAGAATTTTTCAGCCTGACAAAGAGAGGATAGAGAAGAACATTTTAAGTAAAATATAGAACATAAGCAAGGAAGAAGATGAGAGCAGAAAAGGCCCTTTCAAAATACACTGACTAGGCTTATACAGACAGAATGTTAGGCCTTCTGGGGTAAGAGTTGAAGGCAGAGGGTGAAGAGAGACCAGAGATGAAGCTAAGCCATGGATAATGTTAGAGGCTTCTTTTAAGGTATTCAGGCTATATTACAGGCTAGTATTTCTCAATATATGTTCTGCAATGGCACCTGCTCATGACTGCCCTATTCCCGATGCAGTACTATGGATGTTAACATTGCCCTCTAGTGGCGACAGAGAGGACTGCAGGGTACCCACCAGTCCCGACAACCTGTTAGAATTCCACCCAGTTCTCAAAACTGGTTCAGACTCATCAGTGTACTTGGTCCCCCATAGAAGCTGGTGGTGTAAAACAGAGATCAGTGAACAGATTTTTAGTAGTGAGTCATTACGATCAATTTGCATTTGCAAAGTTTTACCTTGACTGAAGTAAGGAAGAAAAATAGATGTGAAAAGAAAGAGTTGTTAAGAATCAATTTCAGTGGCCTGCAACTGAAAGGAAAAGGATTTGGATGAGCACAGTGATGGTAGAGAAACCAAGTGATGCTTCAGAGGAAGAACCATCAGGAATCTATGGTCTGTGGTCTTTACCCCCAAACCCTGGCTTAACTCTGGACTCTCCAGGGTCACCTAGAAGCAGCTCAACCTGCACTGCTTGGCTTCCAAGCCCACGAAGAGGAACCTCTTTCAGAGGCTTCCATTCTTCAGTTGGTCCCTAAAGAAGCTCCTGAAAGAAAGAAAAAGGGACTTCAGATTCCAATTTTCTTGTGACCCGGCTGAACTGACTTTCTTAAGTGAGTCTACATATATAAAATAGTTTAGAAAAGTGCCTGGCAAATCTTCGTGCTCAATAAATTGCAGCTGCTATTATTTTAGGTTATTTATGAGATTGTCTGTTGTAACACAAAGAAATTAATTTAGTAAGCTAACCTGAGTGCATTCCATCCTGGTTCTGTTATTATAGGCTCTGGAAAATTACAAAGTACATTGTATTTCCTCCCAGGCTTAGATTTGCAGAATTGTGGATAATATCTATTGTGCAGAATTCAAATTAACTCTATTAAAATCTATTTATAATCAAAAACTCATAAAGGTGGTACTCAGGACCCACCATCCAGATGTCGGTTTTGATGTTTCACTTTCTTTGATTGCCAATAATTTTACCCTTCATACTTTGTTTTGAGGCCATACCAGAAACTGTTTTATACTCTACAAATGATGGTTTGTTTTGAAGGTCTGCTGACATCTTGCCAACATACTTTAGTCCAGTGCAATACCTGGCCATTAAACCTGAGCAAATATAATTTTGTTCTGTCTAAAACGCATACCATAAACCTGACGCTACTAGAGGCTGGGATGGCTGTTTTGGATATACAACACAATCTGATTCAATTCAACCTTCTTCCTGGAAGTCCTATGCCAAGAGGCTTTTGGACTTAAATGTTGGCCTGTTTAAAGGAAGCATATTCTTAGAAGTCACAAAATCACAAACAGTATGCACATTAAATGCAAATACTACAAAATGGTTAGGATTACCTAATCCTGATGTGAGCACTAGTACAGAACCTGGGTAGGTGAGGAGGTGTCAAGTTTCATCTGAGTCAAGCCTATGAATCACACTTGGAAATAATCCAAGATGAGAACCATGGGGGACTGATGAAAAGGAAGGCCCACTTCTACACTGTCACATGTAGCTGCTGTGGTTAGACCCTGTACAAAGATAGTCACTCAGTGGGGCTGAGTTTAGACTGAATTCCAGCCCCCTCCCCTCACTAAGCCATTCACTCTGGCACTAGCCAGCATGGATGAGCAAGAAGTGGTGCCTTTGCTAAAATCACAAGAAGATACTTTTAGGGCCCTTGCGGGGCATTGGCAAGAAGTCCTTATATATGTGCAAAAGATAGTCTGTAGTTCCTTTGGCTATATCTGGAGGAATAAATGCTTTAACCAGGTGACAAATAGATTCTACTTATAGCCTGACCCTCCAAGCAGGAAACCTCCATCATTTCCAGCAAATCCTTGGCCCTCAAAGTTGCTTTGGCCAACTAACTGTCTATCTTCAGGTGAACCCAGGAATACCAGATCCTCCTAGAGCATCTCACTTACCTAAGATAGCCAAAGGAATTCTCAACACAAGAAAGATTTCCCTGTACTCTGTGTTAAGGTCAGAGTACCAGAGAAACTTACCATCAATCATTTATATAACCCATACATAGTTAAAAACAAATAAAGCTAAATGGACACACCAGTTGTGAACATTGTTTAAACTTTCCTGGAAAGCAATTTGAAAATATGTTTCAAGACTCTTAAAATTAAGACACCCTGTGGTTTATTCTTGGGAAAAATTGTAAGCAAATTATCCAAAATGCAGGCAAATATTTATGTAATCACCAGACCTTTGCAAATAAGGGCAAAAGAGTAGATCTCCAAAATAAAGGAAGGGTTAAACAATTTATAATAGACCCATAAAGCACAATAAATTTTATTTTAAAAAGCAAGTCATGATGTAGGGAAATTTATATGACAGAACATTAAGTGAATAAAAGCAAGATGGAGAATTAATATGCCAATTCATTATCTCTGAGAAATGGAAATATTGTTGATCTAAACTTATTTCCTTTGTAACTCTCTATTGTTTTAAAACTTTATAAGACAAGCACATTCACTCATCCATTGCTAGAGGGATTCTCTTATTGAGTTTTTGCTTATTCAAGCCACACACGTATATATCAATTTTGTTGTCATGAGAGAAAATTTCTTTTTGTTCATTTAAGGTCAAAGACTGGTCACAGTTTCCAAGAGGCAAGTGAAATTAAGCTTTCCCATGATGGTTTTTATTCAAAGTGTCAGTTTGGTGTAAATTTCTGCCCTGTGTATGTTCCCAACCAATGTGCTTGCTTTAAAATCCATGTTAGGTAAAATTGCTTTCTATTTTTTTGAAAAATGGCTTCCAAGTAGAGTGCAAGTGTTAATAATTTGCAGTCTCCAAATAACTGTTAAATTGGCAAGCAGAGAGTTTGCAGCTGCTACAGTTCACATATGCTTCAGAAAAATGTACATTTTGTTATGGAAAAGTATAAAGTATATATGGGTTTATGTTTACATCTGCATATATTTGAATTATCTGCTTGATTCTTCCATTTTGTTTTTTATTAATAGGTTACGGTCATTCTGTAACTTCCCATTGAACTTCATAAGATTATTTTGCACATGTAAAAGTTTTGGAGTAGTTGCAATTACTGGAGTACTCTAGTAATTCTGGAGTTTATAGAGTAAAAAAGATAGTGCCAGTGTTGTTGTTGCTAAAGTCATATTTAATAGTTGTTACCATTGAGTCCCAAGGGTTAGATGCCCTTTGTTTCTGTTCCAAGTAAACCACAAACTCTCTGCTATTCAAATAAGGAAAGTGATCAAAAAAACTAAATGATTTTCCTAAGATTATATATTAATATTGTAGTAGAGACAGACCTAGAACTTAAATACTTATGAAACAGCACAAAAATTTTCAGTAAGCTGCATCTATTTGAAAAGTCTATAAGGAAAAGCAAAATCAAACAAGTGATAATAGCACAAGACATTTATTAAGGGCATTAGTATTAGAAATAGTAAAACATCATCATATATAAAATACAAAAAAACAAATCACTTGGTCATAAGTATAATAGGGCTTCATATATAACAGGAATTATAAAATACATAGTCTTTTTAGTTGGGCTTCTTTTTCTCTATATCATATTTGTGAGATTGATCCAAGTTCTTTCTTATAGTGTTATTCATTCGTATTTGTCACTGTGTGGTTTTGCATTGTATGAAATATATCACAGTTCTTTTATCCATTTTATTCATGATGAACAGTATGCCTTTTAATTCTCTGGAAGTGTTTGTATTTATTGCAAAATTTGATCAATTATTTTATTAGGCAATTCTAGAGGGTTTTTGTTCACTTTGCTCCTGGACAATTTTCTTCTATTTTACTTTTCATAATTTATTGTCATTTATTTGCTCCATTTTCCTTAAGGGTTCCTTTGTTTCATAGATTGTTACCTTCCACTATTTTCTATTTCATTATATTTTCTAAATTGTTTTACCCTCGGTGTTTATTATTTTTATTGTAAGTATCATTGATTAAACTTTTTGCAAGCTTAATTGTACTCTTTAATTGCTTCCAAGTCTATTTTGCTTAGTTAATTAAGGTCTGCCTTTCAGTGCATTCTCTTTCTGTCTCTACCTATTTGCTTAAAACATGAAATAGTCTCTAATCTAATTGAGGTTATGATTATACAATTTCACAACCATAATCTATCAATTGAAAAAAAATTACCACTCTCTAAACCTTATTTGACGTTATAAAATAAATGTTTTGAAGGAAAAGATTTTCCTCCAAATCCCTAAACATCGATCCATTATTTCAGATGATTTCCTATATGTTTACCATTAAATTTGTATTAATTAGTTATTAATAAGTATTTTCTTATTATAGTGACAATTCGTTTCTAAGAGTTGCCCTTCAAATCTCTCTGCAGGTGCCTGCCTTAATAGAGAAACTCACTAAGCTCCAAGCACAAATTAGAGATAAATTACTCCAATATCCTCAGTGCTAATAGATACTCATCAGTGGATTCAGGGTGATATAGTTGGAGGGTGGGTGCACATAACCAAACCCTTCACAGGACTAGGTAAACACAAAGAGATTGTATAGACTCAAAATTACAGTATAACCAAATGTGGAAACATGTTACAGTCTATATTTCTGAAATTACATAATGTAGAAAGCCATATTGCCTAGGAGAGAGCACATTATTTTGATCATTGCTGCTACTGCAGATTTTCTTTCCTTGGAAGTTTTTATCTAATAATTAAGATTGCATCTTATTCTATCAATGTCCTTAGAAGGACATTTTTTGCAAGGTTATTAGTTACCGTGTCATACTTTAGACAACATTGAGTTAATAGTAAAACAACACTTCCAGATATTTTCAGCTAAACTGCTATCAAATCAGGCCCTGCATGGCCACAAAAACTGTTAATTGTGAATATCATAATCACTAAAATGTGGAAAAGCATTGCATTGACAACATTAGCTAAATAAAGCCAGTGTTACAATAAGAACAACAAACACTAAACGAATGTTATTTATCAAAATAGAAAACCATTTCTCACCCAAGGACTCTCACTCAACCAAAGTTTTTGGTTACCGGGCAACTCTTTCTCATGGACGGATTTCATGTCCCCACTTAATTGCAAGATAGGCTGAGAAATATAGCCTAATTCTGCACCCAGAGGAAAAGGAAATAGGACGTATGGAACCCATTGCTGTCTCTGCCCGAGTCCATTCTTCTTGTGCCAAATATCCATTTCACTCTTTCTCTCAAAACAGAACACTTAAGCTCATCCCCAGGAAGATACCACTGAGGCAGCACAACCAGGTCCAATTACAGAATATCTGGGTGGCTCTCAATCTTCTCCTCTGGAGAGGAGTGCAGATTTGGCTCTTTGTGACCTATAAACTAAATAGATGAATTATGTAATCCTCATACGTGATATATTGTGGTAGTCAACCTCAGTAAGCACAACCTCAGAAGGTGGAGAAACAGCAGCCGTAGGTCCATAATGTTCATAAATCTTGCCAGCGAAGCGTTAGGAAAGTTACTCACTCTGGAGCTGGGAGAATTTCCTTAATTCACCCCTGATTTTATTTTGGGGAGGAATCATCAGAGTCCATAATTCTCTATGACCCTTTGCAGATTCTTCCTTTGTCTTCCTACAGGACAGCCAAATATGAACTGCAGATTATGCTTTCTTGGGTGGCTTCCCAGTTTTAACAGTTGACCCATGGTTTGTGAAAACGTAAGCACCTCCGACTTTTAAGTTTTGAACAATTAAAGCAAAGTTTGCATAAGTTAAAGACTATTTTCCAAGAAACCAATATGTGTCATAACAAAAATCGTACAAGCATACAAGGTGCATTCAAAGTGCAAGATCAATGGAACTGTATGCAACAGACCATGCTAATTTCATCAATATGGTTTGACTCCACATGGCAAATAACTTTAAAAAGAAATTACCTTTTGTCACATTTTCATGCAGTGTCAAAGAAGAGTAGCTAATGATCTGAGATTACTATTAAAGTGCTACCTGGCTTGCCAACTACATATCTATATGAAGGGAGACTTTTTTCATATTCTTCAACCAAAACAACACATTGCAACAGATCGAATATAGAAGCAAATATGAAAAACTAGCTATCAGCCATTAAGCCAGACATGAAAGAGATTTGCATACATGTAATAACGCCATGTTTCTATTTTTTTGAAAATATATTTATTTTTCATAAAAGTTATTTGTTAACACATGAGTTTATTATGGTTATTTTTAAAAATAGATTATTTTTAAATTTCTGTTTTAATTTTTAATACAGTAAATATCAATAAATAGAATATACATATACACAGAAGTATTTTTGAGGTCACCAACAATTTTTAAAAGTGTAAAGGGACCCTGAGACCAAAGGTTTGTGCATCACTGGTCTAGAAATAGGTCCAGAAAGAAATGGAAATGGTTTTGGTACACATATAATGTCTATTCTACAAATCTAACAGTATTCATCTCCCCAAATAAAACAATCTTTTTTAAGGATTATAAATACCTGAGGGAAAAATAGCATCAAACATCTGTAATACAAGAACAAATTAACCAAAAGTCACTGATCTGGGTTATTTCAGACAGAAAAGATTTTGGGATGGGAAAAAAAATAAACAAAAGCAGAGGAGCCTATGAAGCTATGTCTCTTTTCAAATGTGCCATGAGAGGGGACTGGACAGTACGTATAAATATGTAATGAAGACATCCATCCAAAAGTGATGGAGTGTTGTGTACATTCAGATTTTCAGACATCCCTGCATGAAGGTGGTGTGATTTCCACTTTGTGTTACATTTCCAGAGACTTGATAATTTCACTTTGTTCCTTAAAATGGTTCATAATGGATTATGCTCAATTATACAGAGTTAAATGTTTTAAAGTAACTTTTAAATACAAGATGCTTTGTTGTCATTATTTCTTGAGACACTAAACTCTCTAATACGAACTTAGAAATAATAAATGGCAATTTTAGCTCAGTGTATGGATATCAATAGCTGCTTAATAAATAGTTGGTGTTACTTTCTAATAATGCATACTTGTGGTATCTAGACAGAAAATCAACAAGGAAATAGAAGACTTGAACAAAACTATAAACAATAGACCTAACACACATTTAGGGAACACTCCATCAAACAGCAGCAGAACACACATGCAAGTATGCAAGGCACATTCTCCAGAGGAGACTATATGAGAGGCTATAAAGCAAGCTTCAACTAATGTAAAATAATTGAAATCATACAATGTATGTCCTCCAGTCACAATGGAATTAAATTAGAAACCAAGAGAGAGAAATTTGAAAAATTCCCAAATATGTGCAAATTAATGAATACACTCAATTAACCAATGGATCAATAAGAAACAAAAGGAAAGTTGAAAAATATTGCGTAGACTTAGGTGGTAATCTTATGCAAATTATTGAATGGTATACTGATCACGCAGTTGGAGTTGGCCAACTGCACAATTGTGTATATGTACCTTTCTGTTCTCATTATCTCAATGCTGCTACAAAACCTGAACTCAGTCAGAGGTCAGTCCTCCAGAATGAAAAGAACTTCTCTTAGGTTATGAATTCAGAATTTAGTTTCAATTCCTAAGAGTAATCAAAAATATAAATTTAGAGTTCCGGGAAAATGGCAGAATAGGAGTGGCCCTGGTTGCAAAAGCTGAAGAACTGAGAAGCAGAGAACTGGAGCCTAAGGCGGAAGCCCTCAGGAGTGCACACAGGGAGCCGGGGACTAGGAAGTAAGTCAAGCCACGTTCCTTGACTGCACCACCCTCACCAATGCGGTCCTGCGACCCACAGCTCACCCCCACACCCCACGCAACTGAACCTGTCACCCAACCCTATTCCCCACATTCCAAGCACCCCTGCCCCACCAACCTCCAGGGTGCGTACCCGCCCCACACCCGCACCCCAAGTTCAGCTCAACCCGTCTCTCCTGCACCCCTCCTGAGCACTACCTCCCCCTCCCTGCTCCTTGCAGGCTGTTTCCAGGGCATAAAGGCTGCGGGCATTTATCTCCATACTCAGGCTATACCCGCCCCGGTCCATATAGTTGCCCAACTGCACCCTGCCTGCCCTGAGCTCTCCGCACAGGTAAATCAGTCTAGGCACTTCTAGACCCACGCGTGTACAGGACTGCAGTCATACTCTGCTCCCCGCCCGATCTGGGAAAGCTCTGACCTGTGCAGCTGGGTCACATCTGCCCCCAGCCCATGCAGGCTTAATGCTGAACCACTGCCATAGCTCTGCGCATGTGCACAAAGGGCTCCACACCTCAGACCAATGCACACCAGGGCCACATCCCCCCAGACCTGCGCTCCTGGACAACTACATCCTCCCTGGCCTCTGGGCGCCCACGTTCACGGGCACCAGCGTAGCATACCCAACTGCACCTATACCTGCACTGCAGCGCATCACTGCACTTTTGTACCTCGCCCTGTACCTTGCATCCTGTTGCACATCCATCCCACAAACATAAGGCTTTAGACTACTGAAGGAAATCAACTTCCGAAGTAAATCAATCAAAGCATTTACCTGTGATGAAAACAACAGAAGATCACTAAGCATATCACAATGCAGACAGACATAGCCCAGCCTAACAATGAAATTAAAACAGTACAAGAGACACAGACATTGGAACAATGAATCAAAGATGTTCATATAATTCTACCAAACAAACGAAGTGGATGGCTAATGACATTAAGGAGATCAAGAAGATACTAGAGGAGTATAAAGAGGAATTTGAAAGAATAAATAGAAAAATAATGGATAACACAGAGATTAAAGATTCTGTTGACCAAATAGACATAATAGAGACACACAGCAGATTTGAAGAAGTAGAAGAAAGAATAAGCAAGCAAGAGGACAGGATACCTGATTTCAAACACTCAAAACAGCAAATGGAAAAAAGATGGAAAAATTTGAATAGGATCTCAGGGAAATGATGGACAAAACAAAGTGCATGAATATAAGAATTATTGGTGTCCCAGAATGAGAAGAAAGGAGTAATATAATGGGGGAAAACTACTCAACCCTTACAAAGGACATAAACATGCAAGTCAAAGAAGCTCAAAGAATTCCAAACAGAATAAACACAAATAGGCCTTCCTCAAGGCACATACTAATCTGTCTGTCAGACGTTGAAAAGAAGAAGACGATTCTGAAAGTAGTAAGAGAAAAACAATCTACTACAAAGGAGGGAAACCACATAAGACTGATTTCAGGCTACACAACTGGCAGCATGGAAGCGATAAGGCAGTGGTAGGATATATTTAAGAACCTGAAAGAGAAAGACTTCCAGCCAAGATTTGTGTACCCAGCCAAAACTAAGGGAGAGATTAAAATTTTCACAGACAAACAAATCCTGAAAGAATATGCCTACTAGAGACTGGCCCTACAAGAAATACTAAAGGGAGTTCTGCCAGTTGAAAAAAAAAAAAGACAGGAGAGGGGGTTCTGGAGGACCAGTAAGGGTAACTTAAAGAGTAAAATTGAGGAGTACCAGTAAGGGTAACTTAAAGAGTAAAAAGAGAAAGAGGGAAAAGAATATATAAATCTGACAAATAAAATCCCAAACATAAGACAGTAGATTCAAGAAACACCTTTTCAGTAATAACTTTGAATGTTAACAGACTAAATTTATCAACTAAAAGATATGAATTGGCAGAATGGATTAAGAATCTAGCTATACGCTGCCTACAAGAGACTCATTTTAGACACAATGTTACAAATACATAGAAAGTAGAAGGATGGAAAAAGATTTTCCATGCAAATTGTAACCAAAAGAAAGCAGGACTATCTATACTAATATTGGACAAAATGAACTTTAAACATAAAGACATCATAAGAGACAAAGAAGGACACTGTATATTAATTAAATGGACAGTTCACCAAGAAAATAACAATAAAAAATGTTTATGCTCCCAGTCAAGGAGCTACAAAGTACATGAGACAGACATGGGCAAAATTGAAGGGAGTGATAGACCTTTCAACAATAATAGTAAGGGACTTCAATGCACCACTCTCTTCTATAAATAGAACAATCAAACAGAAGATCAACAAGGAAATAGAGAAGTTGTTTAGACTTGATAACTGAATTAGACCCAACAGACATATATATGTCATTGCACCCCAAAACACAAGGGTATACATTCTTATCTAGTGCTCATGGAACATTCTCCAGGAAAGATAATATGCTGGGACACAAAATGGGACTTCATAAATTTAAAAACATTGAAATTATTCAAAGCACTTTCTCCGATCACAGTGGGATGAAGCTGGATCTCAATAACCACCAAAAAATGGGAACATTCACAGGTATATGGAAGCTAAATATCACACTGTTAAACAACCTGTGGGTTAAAGAAGAAATTTCTAGAGAAATCAGTAGCTATCTGGAGATGAATGAAAATGAGAATGCAACATATCAAAACTTCTGTGATGTGGCAAAAACTGTACTGAGAAGGAAACTTATTGTCCTAAATGCCTATATTAATAAACAAGAAGAGCAAAAATCAAGGACTTAACTGTTCACCTGGAGGAACTTGAGAATTAACAGCAAATTAATCCCAAAGCAAATAGAAGACAAGAAATAACAATGATTAAAGCAGAGTTAAATGAATGGAGAAGAAAAGAACAATAGAAAGAATCAATAAAGCCAAAAGTTGGTACTTTGAAAAAATCAACAGAATTGATGGGCTACTTGCAAGACTGGCAAAGAAAAAAGAAAGAGGATGCAATTAAACAAAATCAGAAATGACGAGGGGTGCATTACCACAAACCCTGGAGAAATAAAAGAAATTATAAGACGATACTATGAACAACTATATGACAACAAACTAGAAAGCTTAGATTAAATGGACAAATTCCTGGAAACACACAAACAAGCTACACTGACTCAGGAAGAAATAGAAGATCTCAACAAACCAATCACAAGTAAAGAGATTCAATCAGTCAACAAAAATCTTCCTACAAAGAAAAGCCCAGGGCCAGGTGGTTTCACATAGGGAATTTTATCAAACATTCCAAAAACAACTAACTCCAATCCTGCTCAAACTTTCCCAAAAAACTGAGGAAAAAAGAACACTACCTAACTAATTTTATGATGCTAATATCATTTTAATATCAAAACTGGGTAAAGACGCTATAAGAAAGGAAAACTACAGACCAATCTCCCTAATGAACATCAATGTAAAAATTCTCAACAAAATGTTAGCAAATCGAATCCAACAACACATTAAAAGAATTACACAGGGTGGTGCAATGGTGGCTCAGTGGCAGAATTTTCACCTGCTCTGCGGGAGACCTGGGTTTGATTCCTGGAGACTGCCTATGCCAAACACACACACACACACACACACACACACACAAAATTATACACCATTACCAAGTGGGAATTATATAAGAATGAAGGATGGTTCAACACAAGAAAATCAATTAATGTAATATAGCACATTAACAAATCAAAAGGGAAAAGTCACATGATCATCTCAATTGAGGTTGAAAAGGCATTTGACAAAATTCAACATCCTTTTCTTATAAAAACACTTCAAAAGATAATAATCAAAGGTAATATTTCAATATGATAAAGGGAATATATGAAAAACCGATAGCCAGCATCGTACTCAATGGAGAGAGACTGAAAGCTTTCCTCCTAAGATCAGGAACTAGACAAGGATGCCCGCTGTCACCACTATTATTTAACATTGTGCTAGAAGTTCTAGTTAGAGCAATCAGAAAGGACAAAGAAATAAAAGGTATCTGAATTGGAAAGGAATAAGTAAAACTTTCATTATTTGCAGATGACATGAGTTTATACTTGGAAAATTCTAAGAAATATATGACAAAGCATCTAAAGCTAATAAACAAGTTTATTAAGTTGGTGGGATATAAAATTGATTTGCACAAATGAGTAACATTTCTATACACAAGCAATGACTTAACTGAGGAGTCAGTTAAGGAAAAAATTCCATTCAAAGTAGCAACTGAATAGAATCAAGTACTTTGGAATGAACTTAGCTAGGGATGTAAAAGACTTTTTCATAGAAACTACATAACATTGATAAAAGAAATCAAAGAAGATCTAAATAGGTGGAAAGATATTCCCTGCTCATGGATACAATGGCAAAATATAATTAAGATGCCAATTTCTACTAAAATTGATCTACAGATTCAACATAGTACTAATCAAAATTCCAACAACTTTTTACTTTCAAGACTTGGAAAAGCTAGTTACAAAATTCATCTGGAAAGGAAAGAGACCCTGAATAGCTAGAAGCGTCCTAAAAAAAGAAGAATGAAGTGGGAGGATTAACACTCCCTGACTTTAAAACCTATTATAAAGTCACAGTGGTCAAAACAGCATGGTCCTGGCACAAAGATAGAAGTGTTGACCAATGGAATTGAATCAAGAGTGCAGAAATAGACCACCAAATATCTGGTCCACTGATTTTTTTTTTACATGGGCAGGCACTGGGAATCAAACTCAGGTCTCCAGCATGGCAGGTGAAAGCTCTACCTGCTGAGCCACCATGGCCCACCCTCAACTGATTTTTAACAAGGTCTCAAATCCTATGAACAGAAAAAAAGTTGTCTTTTCAATAATTGGGTGTGGGAGAACTGGATATCAATAGCCAAAAGAATGAAAGAGGACCCCGATCTTACACTCTATACAAAAGTTAAAGTGGATCAAACACCTAAATATAAGAACAAGCACCATAAAGCTTCTAGAAGAAAATGTAGGGAAGCATCTTCAAGACCTAATAATAGGAGTATCTTCCTCAATTACACCCAAAGCAAAAGCAACAAAAGAAAAAATAGGTAAATAGGAACTCCTCAAAATCAAATGCTTCTGCACCTCAAAAGACTTTGTCAAAAAGGTGAAGAGGCAGCCAACTCAATGGGAGAAAATATTTGGAAATCACACATCAGAAAAGGATTTGACATCCTGTGTACACAAACAAATAATACAGCTCAACAACAAAACAACAAACAACCCAATTATAAAATGGGCTAAAGATATGAATAGGTATTTTTCTGAAGAGCAAATATAGATGACTCAGATGGATTCTGGACCAGATAAGCCCTGAAATCTAGAGGGCCCAGCCTCTCCAGAACATCAACTAGTTCCATCTCCCTATCCCATATTAGTCGCAGACCCTTCCAACATGAAAAAGTTAGAATGGCCATAGCCCAAACACCCCTAAAGAGAGGGATAGAAAGATCAAAGGTGATGGTGGAGTTACACAGAGAGATAGGATTTAACAAATGAATATGAATGCTGAATTATTAAATTGATATCTCTTTTAGTCCCAATATCTTAGAGCATTAGAAGTAGAGACCTAAAATTATGGAATTGTAACCCATGCCAAACTCTGAATTATGTTCTCCAACTAATTGTGGTGCTGCACTTTCAAATTTATTGCTTTTATATATATGTGTCAATTCTTACATAAAAGAAAAACAAAGTTGATTGTATTGATAAAAAAATATTTATGCCTCTAGTCTCCTATATTCTGGAGCAGCCAGAAGGAGAAATCTGAGAGGGTCATGTGGTAGCCCATGACAAACTCTGGGATCTGTCCTGTAACTGCTTGTTGAAGCATGCTTTGAAAACTATTGCTTTTTTCTTTCATTGCTTTGTATATATGTTATATTATACAATAAAAAAGTTAATAAAATAAAATAAATTTATATTTTAAATGTTATATGCTCATAGTCACCCTTATTCTATTCAATATATACTCTAAACATTAAATAATATAAAGTTATACCATCATTCATGTCACAGCAAATAAAAAAGCAATTCCCATTGCCAGCTAAACATGTAAAGTCATTGATATCAAGCGTTTCAAAATAATTAGTTAATAAGAAATTAACATGCTGAGGAAAAAACTCATGTCCAGAAATAATTGATGCATCAGGTGAAAATTGCCAAAGTGCTTGGTAAAAGTAATCATTTCTATTACATGGAAATTTAGATTGAGGAAACTGGAATTTCCATAGCAAATGTAATAAACTAAAAGCCAAAAGATTTAGAATTGTGTTTCAGAGCTCTTTTAAGAAGTTCTGCGCATGTGTGTGTGTGTTTGTGTGTTTCTCCAACAGTACAGTGACATTTATATTCATGTGAGTTACTGAATTCTTGTAAAGGTAATATAGCCACGTGTTCAAAATTAATAACTGAAGTGTGAAATTTCTCTGGCATTTCTGTCCCCCTCTACTCAATTAAAAGTCCTCTCACTTCCAACCAGCTTACTATATTAGTTCCTGATGCATCCTTCTAGATGTACATTATATACATATAAGCAAAAGTTTGAATAGTTTCTAGTTTTTCAGATTTTTAATACAAATGGAGGTATGCGGCATCTTAATTTATTCAGTTAACTGTATATACTAGAGTTATTTCCAAATTACTCCCTAGAGAGCTCCCACATTTTTTTATAGATTCATAGTAGTTTATTTAAATTCACTTGAGTTCTTTACTGATGAAAATTTTGTACTTTTTTCACATTTTTTCTACTTAATGTCTCAATGAATAATGCATTGTATACATCTATTTTTTCAAATATTTGTATATATCTATAGAACAAATTCCTAAGAGTAGAATTGATAGGCCAAAGGGCACATGCATGATAATTTTGATCAATATTTATAAATTTCTCTCCAATGGGAGATGAACCTATTTATATTTCCACAAACAAAAATGCAAATGCCTTTTCCACACAGCCTCATCAACAGAGAATTAATAAACCTCTATTTTTTTCCCCTATCTGACTGTGAGCTTGAGGGCATTTGATCACATTGCCTGATGTTTTAATTAATTCAAATATCTTTTATGAGAATTTCACTTAGAAATTGACTTTTTCAACTTTTTAATAGTAACCTTCTAATGTGTATAAAGTGGTATCTAATCAAAACTATTGTAATTTTCATATGCATTAACCTAGTGGCTGATGATATTGCCATCTTTTCATGCACCTTTTGGCCATTGTTATATCTTCTTTGGAGAAATGTCTATTCAAGTCTTTGACCATTTTTTGATTGGGTTGTTTGTTTTTCTGTTGTTGAGTTATAGGATTTCTTTATATTATAGATTCTAGAATTTAAACATTTATCAAATGTGATTTGCACATATTTTCTCCCATTCTGTAGGTTGTCTTTTTATATTCTTGATATGGTACTTCAAGGCACAAAAGTTTTATCTTTTAATGAGATCCAATTTATCTTTCTTTTCCTTTGTTCTTTCCACATTAGATGTCAGATCTAAGAAACCATTGTCTAGCACAAAGTCCTGAGGATGCCTTCCTACATTTTCTTCTAGGAGTTTTATTGTCCTGGTTCTTATATTTAAGTCTTTTATCCATGTTCTATTAATTTTTGCATAAGGCATGAGATAGTAACAAAAAACTTCCAAACAAGGAGAAGCCCGGAACAAGATAGCTTCACAGATGAATTCTGCCAAATATTTCAAGAAGAATTAACACCATTACAGCTCAAACTATTTCAAAACGTTGAAGAGGAGAGGATACTACCTAACTCATTCTGTGAGACCAACATTACCCTAATGCCAAAGCCATATAAAGATACCACAAGAAGAAAACTACAATCCAATTCCTCTTATGAATATAGATGCAAAAATCCTCAACAAAATACTCGTAAACTGAATCCAACGTCACATTAAAAAATGATCATGTGTCATTTGTCCCAGCCATGCAAGGGGAGTTCAACATAAGAAAATCAATCAATGTAATATACCATAATAGCAGAAGGAAGTGAAAAAAACACACGATCATCTCAATTGATCCAGAAAAGGCATTTGATAAAATGCAGCTCCCCTTCTTTATAAAAACAGTTAGAAGCAAGGAATATAAGGAAAGTTCCTCAACATAATAAAGGGCTTATAATAAAACCCAGCACAAACATTACCCAGTGATGAATGGCTGAAAGCTTTCCCTCCAATATCTGGAGCAAGACAAGTATATTTACTGTCACCACAGTTAATCAAGATTGTACTGGAAGTTCTAACAGAGCAATTAGAAAAGGAAAAGAAATGAAAATCATCAAGATTGCAAAAGAAGAAGTAAAACCATCACTATTTTCAGACAGCATTATTCTATATATAAAAAGTACTGAAAAATCTATACAAAGTTACTAGAACTAATAAACAAATTCAGCAAATTGGTGGGGCAAGCAAAAATCAGTAGTTTCTATATAGTAGCAATAAACAATCTGAGGATGAAATTAGAAAAAAAATCCATTTAAAATTACAACTAAAAGAATCAAATATATAGGAATGAATTTACTCAAGGATGTAAAAGACTTATAAATGGAAAAACTGAAAAACATTGCTAAAAGAAATCAAAGACTGCGTAAATAAATGGAAGAAAATTCCATGCTTGTTGATTCAAAGACTTAATTTTGTCAAGATGTCAATTCTACTCTAAACAATTTACAGATTCAACACAATCCCAATCAACATTTCAACTGTCTTCTTTGCAAACACGGAGAAAGCAAACCTGTTTTGAAAGGATAAGGGGCCTTGTATAACAACAACAAAATCGTTAAAAAGAAGAAGAAGCTAGAGAACTTATATTTCCTTATTTCAAAACTTATTATAAAGTTACAGTGGTCAAAACAGCATACTAAGAGTCTCATGCTCTGCTGACTGAGCTACCCAGGAGGACAAATCTTCTTCACCAAAAGGGTGAAGAGAGAAATGGGACAAAATAAAGTTTCAGTGGCTGAGAGATTTCAAATAGAGTCAAGAGTTTATCCTGGAGGTTATTCTTATGCATTATATAGACATCCCTTTTTAGTTTATGGTGGATTGGAGTGGCTGAAGGGAAGTACCTAAAACTGTTGGGTGTGTTCTAGTAGCCTTGATTCTTGAAGACGATTGTATAAAGATAAAACTTTTACAATATGACTATATGATAGTATAAACTTTGTGTTTGATGCTCTTTTTATTCAGGGTATGGACAGATGAGTAAAAAAATATGGGTAAAACATAAACAATAGGGAGGATAAGGGGTAAAATACCTTTAAAACATTGACCCATATATATTTTTATCAGCTGTTCAACATGAGGTAGGGATCCAATTTGTTTATTTTCAAATGGCTAGCCCTATTTTCTCAATAATATTTATTGAATTGTCCATATTTTCCCCATTGATTTATAATGCCAATTTAAATTTATGCTAAGTTCCTATATGTATTTATGTTTATTTTGATCTATCTTTTCATTAGTCTGTGTATTAATATACCAATGTCATGCTGTTTCAATTAATATGGAAGGCCCTATAAAGGATTTAATATCTATTGTGACAAATCTACCTGCATTGATCTTCTATTCCCAGCTTGTCTTTTTATTTCTTTTTTCTCTATGAACTTTAAACATTTTTCTTACTTCACAACAAAGAAAAGACTTGTTGGCATTTTTAACTACAACGCATTTAATTTCTAACTTAGAAACTGATATTTAGATTGAATCTCTGTGTCCAAATCATAGTACATATTTCTATTTTTCAAGTTTCTTTTTCAAAATGCTTTTTATTTGGTCTTGCACGTTTTTGTGACATTAATTCCTAAGTATTTTATCTATTCGTTACTGTGTTAAATGGCAGGGTTTTTTTTTTTCCTAACAAAATCTTCTAATTTTGATTTGTGCACATGAAAACTATCAGTTTCTTTATTTTATTTTTTTTTTCCTGCTACAATACTGACATCTGTGAATATCTAGTTTTGTTTTCCAGTTCATTCTCTTTGGTTCCTCGGTATACAAAGACTCTTCAAACACTACTTACATTAATGTACTTCCAATTACTGTATATTGATTTTTTTCTCTTGGCTATTTGTTTTTGCTGATATCTCTAATAGAATGTAAGATTGAGAGTAGGTGTCATTATGCAGTTCCTGCTCCTAAGGAAATGATTCAAATATACCCTCATAACCAAACACTGATTTTGTGGCTGCAACAGACAGATTAGCCAGGTTGTTTATGTATCCATCTATTTTTACTAATAATTTGACTTTAAGATTATTTTTTTGTATGCTGTGTGGCAGGGTTACTATTAAGATATTTTAAACATTTTTCCAAATGGTTATTTAGAATAGATAGAGATGAACATACAATTTTATTCATTTCAACTAATTCCAAAAATATTTGCATGAAGTTGAGCAAAGAGAACCTACCACTCTCTTCATCCCTTCTTCTGTATGACTGGGTTGTCCTTATTTCTTATTTTGAGTCTCTTCTGAATTACATCAGTTATAGTTCATCGTTTTATTTTCTCTATCACTTTTACAATAGATTTCTTAGTTCTGTATTTTCTGTCTAGTACTCATTCATTTCTGCTTTTATCACAGTAAATTCCTTCCTTTGCTTATCTTCAGCGAATTTGCTATTTCCTAACCTTTTGAGTCATATGTTTAATCATTTGCTTTCATTCTTTATTCCATTGATCTAAATATTTAAGGCTGTGATTTTAATCCAACACTCTTTAAGTTATATCCCAGAAGTTTTGGCTTTTATTTTCACTATTATTTCCTAGTTGGTCCACAATTTGTTTCTAATTTTATTTTAATAACATATATTCAATCTAACATTCCCCCTTTAACCACCTTCTAATACCTCCCCCTTCCTTAGCCCTCCCCAGTCCCTAGTAACACATCTTACTTGATATACAATTTTTGTATTGGGTTTTCAAAATGGATTTCATTTTACCTAGGGTTAAATCATGAATTCTTTCTTTATGTCATTTTCCTTATTCACCATTGACTATCATTTTATTGTCAACCTTTTGCTTCCTCTTGTGTGTGTCTCATAGATATCAAAGTATTAGGTCTTGTTTTGGGGGTCAATATGCAAAGTCTTTACTTGTTTTTTCTTTAGTAAGTTAAGCCCACTCACTTTCTTTTGTTTTAACATGGGCAGGCTCCAGGAAACAAACCCAGGTCTCCGGCATGGCAGGCGACAACTCTACCTGCTCAGCCACCGTAGCCCCGACTTACATTTTTATATGACTAAAATGTTAAGTTGAAATTTTTATATATTTAAATATAATTTTTTGCTTTTATTAAGTCTCTCATTATGTGCTTTAGGTATACTATATATTGTGTGTGTGTGTGTGTGCATGAAAGAAAGAGAGGGACAGAGCGCGCACGAGAGAGAATATGTACTTTTCCTGTTTAGAGGTTTTGTACATTTGTCTAATGACTAACACTTTTATAAAATCATATACTATTTATAGATATCTCCTGCTGGTGCTGTTTCCCTAGAGAACTCTGGCTAATACGTTCATGAACTGTATTTTTCAGTTTTGCTCCACTGTTTTTTCAACATATATTGTTTCAATTTCCCCATATTTCTCATTTTTACCCTCCACATTTCCTACCATGTTTTACAGAGGGTCCATCCTGCCTTTTACTTTATCTTTTTTCTGTAATAGTTTTTGTTTCTGTATTATAATCCTCTTCTAATTTCTGCCAGCTTATGTTATTTCCTCCTATAACCACGACATCTCTTCCTGGCTTTTTAAATTTCTACTTGTTTTGTGATCATCCTTAAAAAAAAATAATTGTTCATTAATTTTTTTTCTTTTTTTAAGTTAAGAATATTTTGTCACAATTTTTATCTTCACTATGGAAATATTTTTCCAATGAATATCTTTTATCTATTAGTAACTTTTGCCAATCTCTTCTTCATTTTTTTCTTACAGTAGCCTTATACCAATATTACACTATTTATTTTCTATTTACTATCATTTAGTTATGCTAAATTTTTAGAACTAGTTTCCTGTGGCAGGAGGAGGGCAAAGTAGTTTAAACCTTACTAGTTTTCAAATGCAAATGGGAACACATTCTTGCTGTCTTCTCTGTAACTCTGAAGGGAAACAAGTCCAGAGTGTTTCAGTTGCACATTTTTGCACTTAAGAGTGGGCTCTTCTCTTTCAAGAAAGGTGTTTTGGTTTGATATTTCTTAGATCTGATGCCACAGGGCCCTCTGTAATTTTTTCATTCCTTCTTCTTTCTTTTCTGTGTCTCTTTAGCTTTACATGTATGCTTGTCTTGGAATAACATCTATTTCCTAGTTTTATTAAAAATTGGGTCTTTTAGTAATCATGATTACTAAAAGATGATTGTATAATGATGTAGTTTTTGCAATGTGGCTGTGTGATTGTGAAAGCCTTGTGTCTGATGCTTCTTTTGTCTGTGGTATAGACACATGAGTGAAACATATGGATTGGAAATGGAAAGATAATTGGGGGAACAGATATTAAAAAAATAATATATGGATGCATGGGGGAAAATGTACCTATCGCTAACTATGGACTATAGTTAACAGTAATATTTTAATATTCTCTCACTAACAGTTAACAAATGTACCACACCAATGCTGTGGGTCAATGGGTGGGGGGGGGAGGGGGAAGGATAAGGGGTAATGGAGGATTTGGGTTTTATTTTTTATTTTTAATTCCTTTCTGGAGTAGTGAAAATGTTCCAAAATTGATCATGAGGATGTATGCACAGCTACATGGTGGTACTGTAAGCCAGTGATTGTTTGCTTCAGATGGTTTTTATGGTATGTGAGCGTATCGCAATAAAACTGTATTAAAAAAATGGTAGAATTACAAAAAATTGCTATCATTAATTTAATTGTAACAAATTATCCTCACCAAAGCAAGTGTTGGTGGTAGGGAGGTGTATGGGAATCCTGTATTTTCTGTAGGATTGTTCTGCAAGCCTACAAATTCTCGAATAAAAATTTCTTTCAATTAAAAAAAAAATTGGGTCTTTTACTTTTGAATAGTTTCCAAGTAGAGAAGTGGAAGGTATACTTTTACAGCCCTGTTCATAATACAAGTCCTCTTTATTAACTTACTGCAATCACTCTTAAAGAATTTATTTTTATCAGAACAAAAAGGATATGCAGATGCTCCTCTACTAAATTATTTATCCCAAAATAAATTTTAATTATGAACTCAAAGTTAAACTAGAGAGTATATGATGTAACAAGTTCTTTTGAAGCAAAGTATGTACAGATAGGAAGAAGTGTTATACAAAGTCTAGAAGAGAGACATAAGGTATTTTTCAATCCCAATTTTGAATACAAAAATAAAAATATTAAGAATTTTTTGATATTTACTATTTTAAACCTGGGGATTGAAATGACTTGGGATATTTTACCCAAATGATACGTCTCATTGACCCTAGAGTTACAATCTAGGACTCATAAAGGACACTGCCATGTCACCTTTTCCCCTCGCTTACATGCATCTTCTTTCTGGTCATTTTTGATGCAGCTTCCCTTGACATAGTTGATAATGAAGGAGATTCTTCCTCCTTCTTAGAGATTCTCAACTACATGGAAGGCTGTTGCATCACCATACTACTTTTCCTTACAGGAACATTTATATCACATAGTTATTTGTTTGCCTTCAGCAAAAGATCTCACATGTTCTTGAAAATGTCTCAGAAACAAAATGTTAACAGTGTTGATTGTTGCACCCTCAGGGGAAGTGGAGTCAAAGAGAATGCCTGTGTGGAGGGATGGACAGGGAAGGTGGTTGGGTTGTTTTATCTCAACATTCTCTCTTTCTATCTATCTGTCTATCTATCTGTCAATCATCCACCCATCCATCCATCCATCTACAGCAAGATTGTATCTATGTAACATTTTTGTGATTAAAAAATCCACTTGGTGAAGTATCGCTGATGTCACAGGGAAGAATTGTCCTTTTTTTTACTTCCATTGTTACCATCCGGTTCCATCTTTATGCTCAATAATTTTTACCTTTGATACCCCAAGTTTCATATTTCAAGGTTTTTCTTACTAAGTCTTTCCATTTTTCTAGTAGGTTTAGCAAAGATCTTTCTTCATCCATCTCAGACACTCACTTCTTCCTGTGGAATAATCATCCATTACACTTATATCATAATTGAACATAGTTAAAAACTTTATGCAAACTTCTGTGGGGACTTTACATTTTGCTATGCTGGCCTGCATGTCCTCTTCTTGGAAAATAAACTTCTCGGAAAATAACCTTGGAAAATCACCTTTTATCCACGGTTCTGTTCATGTCTCCCTGTTGGAGAATTGGCTCCCGTGATCTGAAAGTGGACACCAACCCACTGGGCCTGCTGAGCCAAGACACAGTGGACCGGAACAGGAGTGAGCTTGGAAAATCAGTATCTTTCTTCAATAATTTGGAATTAGGACACAAAAACAACAATCAGTCTATTTAATCATTTAACCTGAGAACCTCCATAAATTTGAGTTTGTAAAAACAGAAAAAAATTGAGGGACAGAGATAGAGATAGAGAGGGAGAGACAGAAAAGAGAGAGAGAGAGAGAGAGAGAGAGAGAGAGAGAATAGAAGCATGAAGCTCAAATGAGAAATCAGGTTTCTGAGAGAAATAGAGAGAGAAGTATAAGTTCTAAATTTTCAGACCTTCCTAAGTCTAAGTTCCACTGTTTGACATCGGGATCTTTGAGATTGCTAATTATCCTTCTAGATTTCCCTTTTTGCTTAAACTATTTTCACTATATCTGTTCTTGTAAAAAAAGGAGAGATAAAGCAACAAAGTATTCAAATGAATAAAATTACAACTGAGATTCAAATTAAAGTTTAAAAAAAAAAAAGTAAAGACACCTGATCAATTGCAGCACTAACCTATGTGGAATAACTTATTTGTGCTGGTTCATTAGACTATGAAGAATTCTCAATGGAGTGTATTATACAGAATAAAATTAGAATAAAATATTACACCCTCCCACATTTTTAACCCAGTTCTGAAAAAACCTTAAAGCTATGCATCCAAACCTGCTTATGCGTCAGAAATTTTAATCAGATCCTTTGAGATGACCTCAGATGGATTAATCGAGTTTGGCAGGGGTGGGGTTCAAATGATTCCTTTTCAACCCAACTGGGGACCTCTCTGGAGAATGGAACTACTGTTAATTAGGGGCTATTTTTTTATTTAAAAGTAAAATATTTCCCAGAAGTATGCATAGATGATGGGTATGGCAAGAGTCTATCTCTAATAGACTCAATTTGAATCTTAGCTCTGTTGTGTGCTAGATCTATGACATAAGACAGCTACGCCTTATTTTCCTCATCTATGAAGAGAAGAATAAGAGTATGGTAGGAGTCAATGAGATATCAAATTCCGGTCGCTCATTGTTACGTGACCAAATGAATGAGCTCTATATAGGATATGTCTGAGCACCAAGAAAAGATACCCAGTTTTCCCAATGTAGCTTTCTCATCCAACTAGAGGATCCAAACACCTGTCCGTGCATGCAGAAGCAGACACAGACAGACACAGTCACACTGCCTCTGTCCCATCTTCCATGGTTCTGCAAGTGCCCTATGCTGTTAAACCCGTCAGCATTTGCTCAAAAGCTTTCATTCCCTGTCTTTCTATTCCATGTATGGAGCATATACAAATTTAGAAACTCTGAAATGGTATAGGAAGAATTTGGATGATTTTACTTTTCATTTAAACAGAGCTGCTTTCATCGTTCTCTGATGTAGTCATAAACAAATTCATTGGATTCACTGATACTTATATGGAGAAGGGGGAGGGTCTTCACACACATTTTAATTGCTTTATGCAAACTTGTGATGCTGTCAATAATTAAATGAGTTTATTCTAGGCTTAAATGAATATTTTTTTTCTGTGATTTTGGTGACCAAATGATTTGTGTACCAATGGTATTTGAATTTGGAGTCAATGAGTCTTTAAAATATGTTGATGTATAACAGGAAGCTTGCTTTGACAGAATATCTGTCTTAAAAGCCTTTCTGTCTAATGTGCTTTGGCCTTGGAGTCAGACAGCCAGGCCCAGCCCACCTACCCATCTAGAGCAATAAGTGTCACAGCACAAGTCACTTGGGATTTGATAAAAGATGAGACGAGAGTATTTAGAATTAGTGGACCCAACCTCTGGAATGAAAATAACACATATTTAGCCTCAATCTACTGTCTTCTAAATGATTTTGTTTTTTGTTCATTTTGCTTTGTTTTGAAGCATTGAGGAGAAACCCCTTTTTTCCCCTTAAAAATAAATGGAGGGTGCACGGGTGGTTCAGTGGTAGAATGCTCACCTTCCATGCGGGAGACCCGGGTTCGATTCCCGAACCATGTACCTAAAAAACAAAATAAACAAAATAAGTAAACAAATAAATGGATTCAAACTCCCTACATGTAGATAGTTCAAAGCAGAGCTGCTCTGACTACAGGAGGAGGGGCTCAGCGCATCTACCAACTTCACTTTCAAATCCAAGTAGCCCACACAACACAGTTACGCTGACAGAGATAAGTGAATAAAACATCCTGCAGGGTGGAATTCTGTGGTAAAATTCCAATTTCACCCTATAGCAAATTATTTATACCATGTAGTTGCTGGTTTTGAGAATAGTGTGAATTACTGCCCAGCCTGGATTCATCTAGAACTTTCTCTTCTACCGTTTCTTCTCTCTGTGTACTCCAGGATTTCACTCTATGTCAGTTTATACCAGTTTGACCCTTTCTTACATGAGGTCACTGTCCTCCGGCTTTACTTGTTAACATATGCAAAACTATTCATGCTCTTCTTGTCCAAAGGCACTGTGAAGGCGTCCTTGCTGTCTGACTATAAATCACCAAAATATCTGCAACTAATGACATAACCCCAGGACATCTTTCCCCCATTTCTTCAGCACATTTTATAGCATAAGCATTTGTATTTATTTAATACAATCCATGGTCAGTAATTATTCTTCCTCTGCTGCTCCCACGATGGGCCAGCTTTATTCTCAAATTCAGGATGAGGCAGTTCCTGATTAAAATTAAAGGCAAATAAGGCTTTATTCCCAGCAGGCATTAAATTGGGTTGTGAGACCTGCTTGCTGTATCACTACTAATGGCAGTGAGCCATTTCCTTTCCGTTACCTATCCAATATGTACTGCCTCTGCAGGATCCATAGATTTTACGTAATTCAATGGAGTTTAAATGTGCTGTATCTGTCAGCATTCTCCAGAAAAGAAAACCAGGAGGATGTATATGTGTGTATAAAAATGTGTGTATTACATGCATGTATACAGAGAGAGGGGGAAGGAGAAGGAGAGAGATTTAAGAAATTGGCTCACACAATTGTGGAAGCTGGAAAGTCCAAAATCCATCAGGAAGGTCAACAGACTGGAAATTATGAAAATAGTTGATATAGTAGAAAATCTGAGATAGAATTTCTTCTACTTTCTGGAATTCTCAACTCTTGGCTCTTAAGTCCTCCCCCTGATTTGATGAGATGCATTTGCACCATGAAGGTTAATCTCCTTGACTTAAAGTCAACGGTTGTAAATGCTTATCCATTCCACGAAACACCTCACAGCAACCTCTGGAGTTTCTGGGCAGGGTGGGGGTGTGGGGCTGGGAGTTGGTCAAATAACAGGATACCGTAACCTAGCCAAGTTGACAGATAAATTAACCATCACCTTTATGTAACAAATAATGTTGGTGTCACTTTGACGGTCCATTGAATTTTTCAACCTTGGCTACATATTTGCATAATCTGAGGAGCAATTTTTTAAATTCTAAAGTCTGGCCAATACCCAAGACAAATTAAATCAGAAACTCTGCAGATGGGCCCAAGAATATCCACAGTTTTAAACACCACTCAGGTGACTAATAGGCAGCCAGTGTGGAAAATTTTGGTGTTGCAGGATAGGCAAGCCTGGCACTTTTTACCTAGACAAGCATTCTGCCTGTTTCTGTGAGGTGCTGCTTGTGAGGACTTGTCTACTGCTTTCTCTAAGTAGCACTCCACTGCTTTTCTCTCTAAGCAACACTAGGGTAAATTACCATTCTAGTGCCCTCTCTCTACCTTCCTCCTTTGGTAGTAGATTGAATTATGTACCCTCACAAGGAAAGCATATTCTTAATCTGCAGTCCTGTGGGTGCAATCCCATTTATATATAGGACCTTTTGAAGACATTGTGTTTAGCTAAGGTGGACCCAACTGAATCAGAGTGGGCCTTAATCCACTAGAGTCCTTTATGAACATAAGAAATTCAGAGAGTCAGTCAGGGAAACAACAAGGAAGAGCCAGAAGTCAGAAATCAGCAGGCCAGAAAAGCAGACCCAAGGAGAGAGAGAAAGAGAACACCAGGTGACAGGAGACAGAGATACACGCCAAAGAACTCTAAGGATTGTGGAAATCCAGCATCAGAATGCTGTAGACTTTGGGAAGAAAGCATTGCCTTGCCAAGGACTTCATTTTAGATTTCCAGCCCCATCAACCATGAGCCAATAAATGTTTGTTGTTATGCCAACCAGTATGTGCTATTTATCTTAGCAGTCTGGCAAACTAAGACCGATGGGTTCTCCAGGAACAGTGTTGCTGGGCATATCTGGCCACACCTCTTGGTTTTCCCTGTTGAACCTACCTGTCGGCAAGTGAATACTTTTACCTTCTTTACTTCTTTGTTTCCCTGGGAGACAAGCAAGAAAGCTAGGATAGATCGCAAGAAAGCTAGGGTAGATCCTCGGTGGTGGGCTTATGGTCCTTGAATAGTTCTGCCTGTAATTTCAGGGAGGACATAGAAAAAAAGCCAGTTCATGCCTCCAAATTTAACCATATCCAATAGCACATATTTTTCTTCCTCCTACAAAAACATTTTTTAATTTGTACATTTAATCACCATATTGTCCACTCCAGGCATTCCTAAATTATACCATCTCAGTCTTTATCCTTTATCTTACCTTCTGGTGTCATACATGCCCTCAGCCCTTCTTCCTCAACCTTCTCACATTCAGCTTCATTCAGTGGACTTACATTATTGCCAACAGCACAGCTTTACAAGTAATAATTCTGATACTTTAATTCCCCCAGGCTCCTGATTCCATTTCTCAATTGGTCCAGGGAAATTAAGTGAATAGCTCCCTGGAACATAAATCCACACACACTCTAGGTTCATGGGACAGAGAGCATGGTGAGGAAGATGGCAGCATGGCCCACACTGCGGCTGAGGGCTCAGCTTTGTGACACTCAGGGCCCAAGGCTGAGGCTGACTGAAGAGGTGCTTCCCCTGAGGTGAGCAGTAAGAACAATTCAGGCATAAGCAGGTCACGGGAACCACACCAATGGTGGGGGTTGAAGGAAGTCACCCCAATTTCTACCTGGAGCAGAGTATGGTTCCACAGTGGTGACAACAGAAGGGAACAAACACCCCATTAGCAGTCCGAGAATTCAACCACTTTGGAATCCCCAGGAGATGTCAGCTCTCTAGGGGGACAATGACCAGGAAAGGCAATGGCTTGTTTCTGCCACTAACATTATCTTAGCCACTGATTAAGACTGGGATTCAAAAATAAATGGATTATGTAGGTTTTTTCATTGAAGTTGTTAGTCATATTTTTAATTATGTTTTATTTCTAATGATTTTGACCATTGGTGGTTTTATTTTGTAGTTTTTCTTACTGGGATTTTCTAAGCTCTGGTCAGTAAACTGCTTATGAAGAAGAACAAAATTCAATGCATGATTTAAATACAATGGCTGCTTCATAGATGGTTTTTGATTTTCGCTAGTGTTTATTCTGGGTTTTTATCTCCAACTTTGTGTTTTAGTTTAATGTGTTGCAATTAATCCATATCACTACTCAGGTATTTGCATGTTCAATATATCTGAAACCCTAGTATAGGTTAGGAATTTATGAGGCCTTTATGCTAAAGCATTTTAAAGGTAGGACAATTGTCTCTAGTTCACAAATGAAAAATTAAAGCACTCATAGATTGGTATTGATGTGCTCAAATTCACAGCATCATTCAGAATATTTTGTAACTGATTTGAATTATGGGATAGTCTTAAAAATGTGATCTTTTATTTATCTACACTAAACTGGAAATTAATTTTAAAGCCATGCACTTAATATCCTCTTTCCCAAAATACATTGTAATAGTTCATCTATCTCTCCTCTCATATATTTTTTTAAATTTCTATTTCTTAATCAAAGAGTACAGATCTTGGAATCTCAAGAACCGAATTTAAATCCTAGATTTGTACAGTGTAAGAGGAATGAGCTGGGACTTTTAGAACCAGAAATAATGAATTTAAATCCAACATTGCCTCTCCTTAGGTGTATGCCTCTCCAAAGCTCATTTTCTCCATCTAGGAAATGGTGTTTGCATAGCTTTCTTCGTGAGATTATTTAAAAACAAAATGAGGTAATGGCTATAAATCCCCTTGCACTATGATTGGCACATCATAAGTGCTAAATTATTTTTGGCTCTCTTTCTTCCTTCTTAATCAAACATACAAATAATTCAAGTTTATATAGCTAAATCCCTACTCCATTTAGAGAGTCATCATCCATATGTCTTTTTGAGCGCTTGGCTCAAGTATTACCTATCAGTTACTTTGGGGTTGAAGTTTAGAGCAGGCAAATAAGTCTCAACTCTCCTCAGTCTCAAGCCAATTCAAATTAATGACTGTAGTTTAAGAACAATACCACAACAGCAAAGTGTAATAAAGATTTTTTTTTCTCCCAGCAAAATGCCTTTGAGTGTAAACCCCTAGAGTGAACACTGCTACAGGTGGAAGCTGGCCGAATGAATGAGAATTGAAGATTTCTTCATAAGAATTCCCCTGGTTCCTCCCTTGGAAAGCATTTTACTGAACACCTGCTGCCAGAATTTTGTGGAAGCAGATGACAGTTTGCCATTTATTTGCAGAATTGCACCCTCACTCAAAATATTACACCCCACTGATGTCAGTGCTACATAAGCCACATCAGAGTGTCTAGTGTTCAATGAAAGATGATAAAGTCCAGTTTTTTTCCCATGAAGAATTTATCACTTTGGTATTACATCAGATTCAATATTTGCCCATTATGTTGTAACCTCATCAGTGTGCTTATTCTACCTTAGCCCAAAATGCAAGTCAAGATCGTCATAAACGAACATCCTAATATGCATGTTGACACACTCTTATAAATTCCATAATGCCTAGCTGTATAGGCCTGCAGGAAAGATAAGTTCCAACTTTATCTTGTATGTAATTACAAATTTTTGAATGTTGGTAATAGAAGAGGACATCCTTACAGAATATGTTAAGTGAACATCTCATTGCAAAGGCATCTTCTACAGCTTCCCTTAAAGCTAGACATTTAGGCTTTTTATGAACAATTGTGATGATGAGACTAAAATGTAGTAGAAAAAGCATTGAATCAGATATATCCAGTTTCAACTTCTGGCTTTATTACTTTAATCAGTGCTTTAAATTGGGCAATGAAATTAACTGATCTGAGTTTCAGTTTCTCACAAGGAATAACAAGACCAGACCCACAGTTTCCCTTTCATGTAAAGATCTTTCTGCTTTCCTTCTCATCTTGGTAGTTATCTCTTGTGCAGTTTGAAACTGTTATATACCCCCAGAAAAGCCATATTCTTTTAATCCTAATCCAATTTTGCAGAGCAGGGGCAGGCCTACTGTTTGAATGGGACATTTTGATTAGGTTGTTTCCATGGAGATGTGACCCACCCATTCAAGATGGATCTTTATTAGTTTACTGGAGTCCTTAAAAGAGCTCATGGAGAGAAAAAGAGCTGAAAGCTGACAGACACAGATGTTTCTAGGTGCTAAGCTAAGAAATAAAATTTGGAGTTTGTCCCAGAGAAGATAAGAAAGGACCCACAGATGCTTAAAGTGAGGAAGCCACTGGAACTAGGAGCTGGAAGCAATGAAAACTGGGAACAAAGGGCCAGCAGACAATGCCATATACCTTCCCAGCTAACAGAGGTATTCCAGATGCCAGATGCCCTTCCTCCAAGAAGGTATCCTCTTGTTGGTTTTGGTACCTTAATTTGAACATTTTTTGGACCTCAGAACTGCAAGCTTATAATTTAATAAATCCCCTTTATAAAAGGCTATCCATTTCTGATATATTGCATTATGGCAGCATTAGCAAACCAAAACACTTCTCTTTACCATTATTTTTCTTCAAATACTTTCTCCTCCTCAACTGACATAAGTCAGTCATTCCTGTATCCTTAGGATCTTATTGGTTATAAGGAAGAAAATAAAAGTAACTCAGCTATGTAGATAGTTGATCTTAGAAGTTTATCAGTTCAGTAATTGAAAAATTCAGAGTCTTTGAGGCCCTATGCCCAGTTTGGTTGACACCATCAGTGCCACAGCTGTTTCCCTGTGATTCCTTCTGCTCTCCCTTTAAACATGTGTTTTCTTAGCCCCTAGCAAGATTCACATCAGTAGTCTCTGGGGTTTCTTGCTTCATATCTTGGGGAAACTGTGAGTGCCTTCCCTTGGCTATCATAAAAATATCTTAAGCTCAAGCCATCTAAGTAACAACTAATACTGGGATACAGAATTACCACAATTGGCCTCAAATAAATGAGGACCTCCTGTCAGCTCTACCCACATATTGTAGCCACAGGCAGGGAGAGGGCAGAAGTGGATTTGGAGGAGGTAAATTAAACTTATTTTGCATTTTCTTCCTATCACCAACTTTCTCTTTTCAACAAAATTTCCCAATTCTATCACCTCTCCTCTTATGATAGGGCTTTCTAACCTGAAACTATCTCAGTAGCCAAATAAAGAAGGTTCAATGAGAAAGACATTCTGATGGTAGAACAATGCAGGGGGAATGTGTCTAGGTGAGGACTGCCTACTTGGCTGCCCCATAGTATTAAAGAATTTGCTAAAATTGTAAAGAATATATATTCTTTATAAAACAGACTTGTCTATGAACATCTTTGACTGGTTTCAACATAAATTCTAATTATAAAAGTAGACTTGCCACTGGTTAGGAGACACTTCCTTATAAGAGAGGAAAATTAGGGGGAAATGTACAATAAAAGAATAATCAATAATTTAACTATGGTATTATTTACTCGGTCTTAGAGGTTTATCAGCTCAGTAATGGAAATGTTTAATTTTAATAGGTGTGACTATTGAAGAGCTATTCAATCTGGAATTCTATTTTTACCATATGACCCAGCAATCACATTTCCTTATTTATATGCACAAAAGAATTGAAAACAGGGACTCGAATGGATATTTGTACATCAATGTTTATAACAGAATTATTCACAATAGCCAAAAAGTGAAAACAACTCAAATGTCCATCAGCAGATGAATAGGAAAACAAAATGTGGTACAGGCATGCAATGGAATATTATTCAGCCATAAAAAGAATGATGTTTTGTTGCATGCTGCAATATAGGTGAAACTTGAAGATATCATGTTGAGCAAAATGAGCTAAACACAAAAAGACAAATATTGTATGATCTTGCTTATGTGAAATACCTAGAAAAAACAAACTTCATAGAGACCAATGGTGGTTTATGAATTACTAGGGGCAGGAGGTGGGCCAAGAAGAGGGAATTATGGCTTAATTGCTGAATTGTTTCTGTTTGAGGAGATGAAAAAGGAGGGAAAATAGATGTTGGTGATGGTATAACATATTGTGAATATATTTAATACTACTGAGCTGGGCACATGAGTGTGGTTAAAATGGGAAGTTTTGTGTTCTGTATCACTTAATGCAACACAGAGTTTAAAAAGACAATTTGAATGTATAGTATCATGGAATGTACTAAGTATTTCCATTATATTGATATATTTTGATGTCAAAGTCTGCTTAAAATATGATTATACTCACAAAGATCATAGAACAAACAAAAGACTGATTGGTGGGGAGGTTGGCAGGAAAATGTAAAAATATGGGTAGTTTTCAACTACAGAATAATGAACATATTTCTAACAGTGGAAAGGAGACCATGCATTAATTTTTAAATTACAGTATATTCTACCAACAGACCCCATAGAGAATTTGTCACATTATAATGAATATATACAACCTCACAAGGTGATTACTTTATATGAGTAGTATTTGTTGTGTTTGGTAATAATAAAAAAAATTCCAAGACCTCCCCTCATATATTGAAAATTTTGTAAATATTGGACCAGTGCATGAATTGATAATACAGTATTATTTATCATATCAAACATTTTAGAAATGTTTTACTCAGCCTTATGAAACTTCCATTGCATCAACCATCATGCACAAAAAATGACAAACAGGCTACATGCATATATAGCAAAGTGAATTTTTAAGCTTCATGAATAAATCTCTATTTTTAAGAACTCTCATTTTCATCAACCAATAATTCCCTACCTAGCAAAAATACCTGTTACAGGACACCCTATAATTCTACTTTTTCTTCATGAACAAAACAGATCTACTAGCATCTCTCTGGCTGATTTCCCAGATTCCTGATGCTTTAGTTTTATTACAAAGCTTGCTCATTTTAATCTGATTCTTTCTCCATGATACATGAGCCTCTCCTTGCAGGGTAAGTTCATGTGAGTGCAGTTTTCTCATTTTAAATTAATCAGCTGCTTTCGACCTTATCCAGATTGAAGTGTTGATTGTGTACTATTTATCTTCTTAATAAAAAAATTAATCAGCAAAGGAAAGATCAAAGGAGATGGTCTGTTGTCCAATGTAAGAGATGAAGTGGCATGATGTTCTCATTGAGAGTTATGCTTGTTCTCTTATATTTATTTTTGGGTGGCCATTATTTTATTTAAATGTGATTGCTTTCTGGGCTTTGTTTTATAGCACTATTCCCAGAACACCAATTAGACTCACTCGAGGTCTCATTTAGTCAAGAACACCATGTTGACAGGGATGCTGAAGAACCCCTCTTCATCTCCACTTTTATACCAGCCCCCCCACCATTGTTTTGTAGAGCCACCGATGATGTAACAGTCACATCCAAAGAAAATACCACCAACAGAGCCTCAGAGCTATAAAATATTCCTTCCTCCTAACCTGATCGATGAAATCCCTTTCAAACAGCTCCCTCATTGGCTTCTCACCCCAAACCACCTGCCTCCTTCCCATTCTATAGTGTGATGTGGGAAAGAGAACAGAAGGGGCATCAGCCCATAAGACAAGACTCATTCATACATGTCAGAGAGAACCAGGGAACGCATCTACATATGTCTAAGAAATCATATCAGATGTTCAGGATTCCACTTTACCAAGAGGTTGGGTTTGGACTTAATTGGAAAGCAGCAATCTCATGGTACTCCAGTGTTACAACAAGGACATGAATCCTTGTATAAAATCATGCTCAAATAAAAAATAAATGAGATAATCACAGAAACATTACCAGAACCCAGAATTTAAGCCCTTGTCTACATGTCACTCTTTCAATCAACTACTCAGCCATTTAACCAATGCATGCCAAGAATCAATTACATGTCAGGCCTGAGGAACACAGTAGTAACCAAGAAAGTTATAGCCTACCCTCATAGAGGGTGTAACATAGAGGACATGATCTACAAATCCAATGAGAGCACCAGCTTTTCTAGAAAGTTTGTTAGATGCTAGGCACTGCTCTAGGTGCTTTACATTCGTTCTTTTTAATTCCCCCAAAAATATTTTAATGAGGTCACTATGGCCATTTTAGAGAAGAAGAAAGTAGGCAGAGAGTATCTAAATACCTTGCCCTCAAACTCTCAGTCTGAAAACAGCTGCACCAGGACTGTGCACAGGCAGGAATGGCTCCGGAATTTGCACTCGGCCTCTATCAGGGATCCATGCCATCATAAGGACTCTTGATCCAGCTCATCCTTACCAAACAATTCTGAGTGTAGAATACTTGGGACTGCAGTCAGGGTGAAGATCTTATCTAGGACTAGGTTTTTGGGTAAGGAAACAGAAGCCCAAGGAGAGCTATTGATAGAAGTGGTGCTAGGTACCCTGCCTCTATTTATTTATTATATCTCCTTCCCACATCAAAATTAGTTATAACCATGGAAGTTTCATACTAAATGGACCACCTCATTCATCACCCCATCCCCAGCCTCCACTTAGCAAGAATGAATACATTTGAATAGTGTTCATACTCTAACTTCAGTCTCTCTCCCTCTCTCTCGATTCTTTTTCCCCTTGTCTTTCTAGACTTCCTTTTATTCCCCATCTCTGTGCTTTTGTAGACCAACCTATTATTCTAAGTGCTGCTTCTTGGAAACAGGCCACCACCCACTGGCAAAGTTATTATCCACAAACCATGTCCCAACCTACCAAATACAGTGTGATTTTCCCCTACTAGATCAGGAAAACAACTGGCCCTCTGGAGTATCCCAGGAAGATCAATACATACCCAAAATATTAGTTATCTTCTGAATCCAGATGGAAATTCCAAAAATTGCAGTGTAGTGAAACAGGAAAATAAAGTGTGGCCAAAGCATGAGCATGGACTGCATCAGAGAGAAATATCTACTCACCTTTGTTCCATAGAATATTAGGTTTGCTCTTCTTCTGGCCCATATGCTCTCATTTTAAAGTGATCATTAAAAGAGGTGTGGTCACTAGAACAGTGACTAGCATGTAGTACATGCCCTAAAACTGGAGCTCTGGTTACTAGTCAGCGAGATTTAATACAAGTATGGTTTCCTTAGGTGTTTTCCCCTTCACGAAATTTCATCCTTTTTGATCTGTATACTTTTCTGCAGTCATGATATACTCAATAAAATGTATGAGATCTGAAATCACACAGATCTGAGTTGGTATCTCCAGACCCACTCATTGTCTTTGATTCTAAACTAGTCTCTAGACCTATCTTGGCCTCCATTTATAAATAGATAACACCTCCCAGAAATGTTTAGGGAAAAGTAGAGTTTTGTGCATGTAAATGTACCTGAAATATAAACAAACCCTGGATTTGCGTGGTTTTCCTGCCCTCCTTTGCTTGGCATAGTAGAGGCACTGGAGAGGAGTCAGTGCCCCCTTCAGCCCAATGATGGAACTATTACCATCTGCCACTTGGGGAGAACCCCACCCCTGTTTGGACCTTGATCACAGTGTCCCACTCATGAGCAGAGCAGGAGGAAAGGGGTGGCCGCAAGGGCTGATGAGCCTCCAGTCACACCATCAGGTAATTAAACTCTTTGTTTCATACTTTGTGGCATTGTTTCCTCTGTAAACATGATTTCTTTGCAATCAAGGACTCTCAGATTAAAATTCCAGGTTCCCAGTGCAAAAGGATTTTGAAACTATCAGATATTGGGTAACATTGATCAGATAAGAAATCTGTGATATCAGAGAAGGGAAGTAAATCAAGTTTAGTTAGTCGAAAATGGGTGTGCCTAGTCAATGAATTCAGGGTGGAAATGGGAAAAGAAGAGATAGGCAAGGATTGAGACTAAAACGTGTCAATCACTTTGTAAAGAAGAGACGAACCCAGAACCCAGATGGAGTTTAACCAGAGTAAATGATCCTATGACTGAACCCTTGACTTTCCATTCCCAATCAACCTTAGGACAAAGGATAAACTCATAGGAAATGGACTCAGGGTGTACAGAAGTATGATTGGACTGAGTTGGCAGGGGTGGGAACTTGTGTGTGCCACAGACCTGAGTTCTCACCTACTGAGAAGATGATGGTCAGTGCAAGTAGATGGGAGGCCAAGTAATTCACTTCACCTCACCTGTTCTACACAGTGATCTTCACTTTATGGACAAAGATAAAGCTCAGGTTCGTGTTGGCTGGTTGGTTAGTGCCAGTGTAAACTGGCCCCAGTAGTGACAGCAATGCCTATCTTTTTGATACCTCCAAAAGTGTTGAAGCTCAGGAAAAGGAGTCACGGTAGGCTCTCAGGAAAGCATCACCACAAAGCATGAAACAAAGGGTGTAATTATACCAACCTTTAGGAATGTTTGTTTCTAAACCATGTAAAAATGGTAGGATGATCAGAATAGGAAAGAAATTATGTCAAGAGGGGAGCATGACTTTGTACTGAAGTGTACTACCCCCATGCCACTTCGTGTGTCCTGTTCCTGAACATTTTAGGCCAAATTCATTCAGCCTTCACTGTGGAGCCCTATAGCTCTTTAGAAAACCAGTCTAGATCATACGAACAAAATAAAGCTGTATGGAAGAGTTTGACAGAAAATGTCCTTACCAACAGATGCTGCCATTATTGGAAATGGAGCTGGAGTTCTCACCTGGATCCAAAGGCCATCCTCCTATGAAAACCCCCCAAACTTGATGAGGACTCAAAACTGACCTGTACCCTGACCATGCAGCCCATCATATTCAGGCCATCCCTCACTAGTCTTCACTTCCTCACTCATTTCTTCTCTGTTACACTTTATATTTGAGCAATCCAGTATTTTGGGAGGAAGATTCTATAGCAGTCACTTCAAACTAATGGGAATTCAAATGCTTGGGAAAAAGGAATGGGAACAAAAGCATGATGAAAACATGAAGGAGGGAAGACTACAGAGAGGGAAAAAGGAAGGAAAATAAATAAACAATTCCACTTGCTGTCTCACTCAATAAGCTCAGGTCCTCACGGTGAGAAATTGGTGAAGATGGGCTTCTAAATCTTCCAATCATGTCTGAGTTTCAGCTTCCACTAAGTTTCAGCATGCCTCTCACAGTTTTAGTTTCTAACTGTGCTGAGGGTTGCCACCTAAACAAGCAAATTATATCCTGATGAGTATCCAAAGAAACATCCATCTTTTCCAACACCGAAGAGAATGCTGGCTATGTTTAACTTATTGAGAGAGTGGAATTCTCCCTCATGGAGCCTTCCCAAGAAATAGAAATGGTAATTTAGACCTGATGCTCAGAACCTAATCCATGAGTCAATTGGATCCACCCTGTATTGCTCTTGCCATATTAAGGGTGAGGAATCTTCAGCTCTAGAAACTGAAATTATTTGCCTGGACCCTATAGCAAGTAAGTGCTGTCACAGTCAGGGTTGCCTAATTTACAACCCATAGTCTTTCTACACCATCAGAGTACTGATGACAGGCATGAGTTTACAAGGCTTTTTCTCCTGCTTCTTCATAATTTCATGAGGAAAGAGTCTATGTTGTTTTCACCTTTTTCCCCCAAATACCTATTACAGAAGAGCTTAACAAACCTCTTATGTGAATTACCTACTAAGTAATTGATTTACTAATTTTTCTCAAAGAGACAACAGACTTCATGTCAAAGTAACATGGAGAGTTCCATTTAAGACAATATTGCATTTGTGAACTTTAATATTCTACATACAACCCCTAGTGGCAGACAAGAGTCACTGAATAATAGTTTAGGCTCCAGTTGAGATTGACCCAAAAGTCCTGCAGTGTTTGTTAATATAGCCTTTCAAGATCTGGCTTTAAATGGGATGTCTCAGGCCAACAGACGTAGCATGAGGCAAAGAGTATTTATGTATGTAATTACCTGATTTGCATAGCTAATTGCCCTCTACTGGCTGTGCAGCTTGGACTGTGCCAGTAGTCTAGACATTGGGCTGAGAGCCAACAACAGCCTAGTGCATACTCGCTCTCTGCAATTCATTTGTTGAATGGTTCAGACAAATCACTTAGAGCTTCAACATCTCAATCTCCCCCTCTCTGTATCATTGGCAATGGTTTACACTTGTTTACCAATTAATTGTTTAGTTAATAAAGTTAAATTGCTTCATAGGTAGGTGATATTGAATGCTAGTAAGTATTAATTATTGTGATTTGTGAACACCTCTCAAGTAATGAGTCTTATATGCATATGAGGTAATAACTCGCTTAATTTGGTATAAAGAAGAATAAATGCTAAGTAGAAGACGTGTCAGCAAGTGCAAATGTTTACACGAAGGCAGAAAGGAAGAATTAGAAGACTTGTTGATGGAAAATAGTCCTTGGACTGCCAAATTAATCTGTTGCTTGTGGAGTCTAAAATAGATTGAGTGACTGAAAGAGCTGAGGAAGGACATTGGAACAGATTTAGTCCCTTGGGGAGGGCAAGTGGAAATCTTGGTAGTTGGAATTGAAGAAACAATTGGCCCTGGGAAAAACAAAGGTGACCCAAGACACTTAAGAAGGATGTCTTTGACATAATTTTATTCAGTATACCTGAACTGAATGTCTATCATGTCATGTGCTTTTTGACTTAATAGAAGGGAAGTGTAACATAAAAGAGGCAAGTGCTAGAAAGTTACTTACAGTCATTGAGGAAATCATAATGCAAGATAGAACCTACCATATAAGTGATTAAATAGCCACAAAAATAGACACACAGATAAACTAGAGTTAGGAGAAATTAGGAAGCAATATTTGAAGAGGATCTGATTTCCCCCTCAAATTGTTCATTACTAGTGTATAGAAACACTACAGATTTTTGAGTGTTGATCTTGTAAGCTACCACTTTGCTGTACTCATTTATTAGTTCTAGTAGTTTTGCTGTGGATTTTTCAGGGTTTCAACATATAGTATCATATCATCTACAAACAGTGAGAGTTTTATTTCTTCCTTTCCAATTTTGATGCCATGTATTTCTTTTTCTTGTCTAATTGCTCTGGCTAGAACTTCCAACACAATGTTGAATAACAATGGTGATAGTGGACATCCTTGTCTTGTTCTGGATTTTAGGGGAAAGTTTTCAGTTTTTCCCCATTGAGGATAATGTTAGCTGTGGGCTTTTCATACATTCCCTTTATTACGTTGAGGAAGTTCTCTTCTATTCCTATCCTTTGAAGTATTTTCAGCAGATAAGGATGTTGAATTTTGTCAAATGCCTTTTCCACATCAATTGAGATGATCATATGGTTTTTCTGCTTTGATTTGTTGATATAGTGTATTAGTTAGGGTTCTCTAGAGAAACAGAATCAACAGGGAACACTTGCAAATACAAAATTATAAAACTGTCTCACGTGACCGCAGGAACGCAGAGTCCAAAATCCACAGGGCAGGCTGTGAAGCCGACGACTCCGATGGAGGGTCTGGATGAACTCCACAGGAGAGGCTCACCAGCCAAAGCAGGAATGGAACCTGTCTCCTCTGAGTCCTCCTTAAAAGGCTTCCCATGATTAGATTTAGCATCACTAATTGCAGAAGACACTCCCCTTTGGCTGATTACAAATGGAATCAGCTGTGGATGCAGCTGACGTGATCAT